>ML776742.1:2549241-2562626 GCA_009831015.1 Picea engelmannii | reverse complement strand
AGAGACTAACAGTTTGTTTGGCTGTGAAAAGGATGAATTGCAGGGACAAAAGGGTCTTGGATATGGCAGTGATGTAAGCCCATAAGGAAAACCAATTTCCTATGGAACCAAACTGAAAAGAATGGTATTTCCTTTTTGAAAAAGTGAATTGGATTGTAGTATGCACAATTCTGAAATTGTTTATGAGCCACTACAAGTATGCAACGAAAATATAGTGTGCATGAAAACTAACAATTTGTTTGGCTGAGGAAAGTTGACTTGCAGGAAGAAAGAGTCTTGGATATGGAAATGTTGTAATCCCATAAGGAAGATCGATTTCTTGCTGAGCTAAACTGCTATGGGGAAGAAAGTCCCATGCTTGTGAATCTGGTTTTGTGCGGAACAGATCTGAAAATAAATATGGAACTGGAAAATCTGTGGGTGAAAGATTTGCAATGAAAATTTTGAATTTAAAATTTATGATGATGTCTCAGGAATTTTTGTATGCCTGTGATATAGGTGATAAGAAAAGTTATGTCCAGAAAGGAAAGGTGAAGGTTGTCAAGATGAAAAGCATGAAAGAGACCATTGTTGAGACATGAGAACCCCGTGGTAAGTCATGATCGCCTGGAATATGTTGTGTTGAGGTAACACAAGCCATAGGGATTCCTAGATAGATCAAGCCTGAGGGATGCCTCGACTGTAAGGCTTAATGAAGTCTCTGATATTATTCCTGTGCGAGAAATCCTTGGAAAGGCAAGATGGATCACTTGAGGAACTGTATAGCAGAGAAGGGGATACCTGAGCCTAGGCCTGGAGGGTGAGTGGCCGCAAGGGAGAGGAGACCTTGATAGTTCTTATAAACTATTGATTGGGATTATGCACACAATGGGTATGTTTGGGAAAACAAAGTGAGCCTGGAAAACGAGACAGTCATGTGGATGCAACCCCATGAACTGCATAGATAAGTATTGTGCTAGATTATGAAATTTTCCTCTTGAATTTTGAACAAAAATAAGATGTTTTTGCATAAAATTGTGATTAATGTGCTTGTTGTCTAAGAAATATTGAAGGAAAGGGACAAAGACTAAGATTCTGAAAAAGGACCTGACCAAGGACGAAGGCCAAGACTTTTGAAGTGGCGGAGTGAGAAAGGAATAACAGGTGCTTCTGAGAAAGAACATTGAGGACGATGTTCCTTTAAGGGGGAGGTAATTGTAAAACCTTATTTCTCCGAGCTTGTAATTAATCATAAAATAGGATTACCATTCTAAGGCATGTGGATGATGTAAATGTATTATTTTTAAATTTCCCATAATTGACTGTTAGGGGATGAATCCTTGAATTACAAGCCATGATATCTCTAGAGGAAAGAATCAGTTAATGAAGGAAAGGATTGGTGGTTGAATAATCAACAATTCCCATGAATAGAAACATGCGTTGTCATCCCAAAGTACCACAGAAACCTGTAGACCCGAGATTCCTTCTGACAGAAGGAACATGATAGGTCAAAAACCCTCCAAAAGAAGGAAGGTAACTAGTAAGATACATAACAAGATAGCGAGAGAGGAGACACCAGATGAGGGCGTAAGCTTAGAAGGAGGTGCGCGAACAAAAAAGGGAGTGCAGAGAACACAACCTAAAGAACCAAAACATGAGCTTGATGTTGAGGAAGCATCTGATAAACCTGGCAGGGTCGCTATGACAGAGAGATTCTCTCTGAGAGATGGCATAAATTACCTAGTGATATCATGGCTTGGAACGGGGGTGGCCAGAGTGCTAAGAATGAATGCCTCTGAGCCTATGGTTGGGTGGAAAGGAGCACACCCACAGTCAGCTAGTTGGCTGCAAACTGTAATAGATAAGTATTCTCATACCCTATGTAATTGAGATGTAACTATGTAATAAAGTTGGATATCCTGTGAATGACTCGGGGATATGCATGTTTGTTTAATGATTATACTGTATCTCTTTATTCTTGTTTAAACTTTGAATTTAAGTAAGTATGGATTTGTCGGATTTGTATACATAAATTCTCAAGCCCTGTGATGGATTAAGTTAAAATAAGTGGAATGTGAGTTCGTTGAACTTCGCCACGGTTTTCATGGGTGCACGTCGACACTCCCAGTTGCCCAGAGTCTCTAGGAGGATAGAGTTTGTTAAGATTAGGAGGGGTAGTACTGATATGAACAGAGTCTCTATGAGGAGGGAAGAGGTCAAGAACTTCTTAATTCCTAGAGTTGAGGAATGAATGTAAGAGGTGTGCGGAAGAATTCTTCCAAGAATTACATTCAAGACAAATACCGCAAAGCTCTTAAGCCTTTCAGAGCCAACAAAGCCTAGGATGAAGAGTGAGACTCAAGTATCAAAAGGCCATATCCTTTCGTTTGGAAGATGAACGGACAAGATCCATTCTGGAGGGTCCAAGGTCTGTCGCGACTATTAGATTTGAAAAAGGAGTACATGTGTTAATGACTCTACTCCTTTAGTCTTCACAAGTTCGATGAATGTTGGTAATCATCGTGAAGGGGATGAATCCTCTGAAGTCTGAAACCCGAAGTCGAGATGCGATATGGACCGTAGATCCAAGGATCTATCAGGACCCACCTTGACCATCGGATCTATGAGTTTGGAGTTCACACAATGGGATAATCGCGTGTTGGTGCGACTAAGCCTATGAAACCCGAAGTCGTGATGTGACCTGGACCATTGGATTGAGGAAATTCGTGGACCATCGATTTGACGTGAGCAGATTTCAAGGATCAGGAATCGGTGAAAAGAGGCAAGAAATATTCCCACTTAGAGAAACGCAAAGTCTCGATTCACGAAGAGGTGATCTGGACCGTTGGATCACAGAAGACTGTGGTTCGTTGATCTAACATATGTGAAGTTTGGAGTTTGGACTTCAGGGAGAAGGAGGTGAGCTAGATTTTGATTCTGTGAAGTGCAAAGTCCTGAAACACTCAAAAGTGGGCCCCAGGTCATAGCTGGAAGTCACATTAGTGGAGAATAAGAGAAGGATCTAGTGCTCGCTAGGCTCTAGTTCAAAATTCAGGAAGTCAGGAGAGTCAGGTGACTCACAGCAGAATACCGAAGTCGCGAAGATCCTTTTGATTAGGCTTGTGGTCACAGCCTGAGGTCATATGAAGGAAGGGGCTAGCATGAAGAGATAGCGCCTATTGTTCAAATCCTTCAAAGGGGCCAGGAAAGATCCCCCAGGTTTGGAAGAACCTGCAATATGAAGAAATGGGAACCTAGAGAGAGTTAAGGAAAGCAATTTTTTTATGGCCGACCCCTTAAAAGAGCACTTAGGGGGCAAGTGTGTTACAGTTTTGCTTCTAGAAATATATTTGGCTAGAAGCTTTTTTAGAAGATAGAATTAGTATAAATAAGAGTAGAAGTCATAGAAGTTTTTTATTGAGAATTATTGTAATAGAGCATTGCTCTGCTGGAGGTTTCCCCCTCGAAGAGGCAAGTGAACATTGTTTCCTATCAAGAAAGGTATTATTTTGGTGCTCTGGTTTCATATATTGTGTTTTCCACTGTTATTCTCTGCAATATTTATATTTTTGGCTATTATAATAGATCTAGTACCTTACACTCTACATAGACCAGATGAAAAGGGGTCCATTTAAGAAAACAACGAATTTTTAAGTATTGCACCCGAATTTGGAAATATAATGAATCTATACATAATATATTTGAGTTATAATGAGGGTCATGACAACACCTCAGTTTACAAATCATATGAATGTGGTCTCGAACTTTGTGATTGTCTAGGGACTCACAATCTAACAAAAGTATCCTTTTTGTTTCTCTCCAATGGATCTCATGGGGTGTTTTCATATATCAAGCAATAAAACCAACAAAAAAGGAAATGTCAGGATATGTACGAGTCAAATACAGAAGGATACCAACTAATTGATGGTACAAAGTGAAATCTACTTCAAGTGTAGAATAGGTGGTAACAATTTTGGATCTATACCAGAAGGGAGATGGGGTTAGTTTACAATATTCCATGTCAAAGTGATGAAGAAGGTCACATGAATACTTAGAATATTGGGAAAGGGAAATTATTTCCTTAGTTTGCAATACTTGGAGGCCAAGGAAATAATGAAAATATCCAAATTATATCATTTCAAATTTCTTCTTAAGGATGGATTTCACATGGTTTAAAATTTTGGGATCACGATCAGTGAGAATAAGGTCATAAAAATAAGGATATGATATGGTTACCTATTTTATTTGTATAGATAATGGGGTCAGAATGACATCTAGTAAATACAATGTCAAGAATAAATATGTCATTTTTAGCATACCAAGTGAAAGGGGCTTTCTTTAGACTATAGAGAGATTTCTTAAGGCAGAAAACATGGCTAGAGTAATTTGGAACATAGGCAGAAGGTTGTTCCATATAAATTTATTCTTGCAAATCCCCATGAAATAAGGTGGATTTAACATTCATCTTATGGACCTCCCATTTATGTGAAGAAACAAGGGCTAGAACAAGGTGAATGGAATTCATTTTGGGTACATGGAAAAATGTGTCATGATAGTCAATCCATTCAACCTGAGAAAACCCTTTGGAAACAGGTTGGTCCATATTTCTTTCAACACTTTCATATAATATATGTAGTTTTATACACCCATTTACATTGTGTAAGTTTCCTTTCTTTCAAAAGAGATACAATATCCCAAGTATCAGTCATCATTAAGGAACGGTACTCTTCATTCATCGTTGTATCCCAATACATATGGATAGAAGATTCTACAAATGTTTTTAGATCACAAGTCTCTGAAAATTGATCCAAAAGAGAGGAGGCTTGTTGGAACTGTGAACATGTACAGTGTTAATTTGTAGGATCATCGAAAATATTACTAGTTACTTCTTGTGTTGCATAGACCCATCTAAGAAGGAGTGTGATGGTACAATTTCATGGTCAATGAACCCAATTGGAGGAAGGTAAGAAGGGGGAGTTGGATCTTCATCCTCATTGTCATCATTCAAGAAAGAAACTAGAATGAAGATGGTGTAGATGCCAAATATGGCACAAATGCCAAAAAATAATTGTAGGGTGAGAGACCTTCATCAAACTTAACATCTATCTTGATAATAATTTCATTAGAATGAGGTTGAAAAAATATATACACTCTTACATCTTTAGAATATTCAATAAAAGTTCACTTCTCACTTTTAGGTTGTAGTTATTTCCTTTTCTCATTGGGAATGTTATCCCATACTTCTTTAAAAAACACACAAAAGTGGCTTGCAACTAGTTTAATTTTACTCCATGCTTATTTTGGTGTTATGTTTTTTAAATCCTTTGTGGGAGTGTGGTTAACTATGTAATTGGCACAATTGATGGATTCCACCCAAAAATGAGGACTTGATTCCTTAGATTGGATCATACAACTTGTCATTTCCTTTAATGTGTGATTCTTTCTCTCAGCAACACCATTTTGTTGTGGTTTATATGAAATTTTATGTTTCATCTAAATGACCTATGCAATGCAATAAGTTGTAAATTTGTCACTAACATATTCACCTCCACTATTTGTTCTTAACTTCTGCAATTGATCTCTAGATTATTTTTTTATAAGGACCTTGTATGTAACACACCCATCCCCAAGCTAGGTCAGGCCACTACTAAAGAAACCCAATAAAAATTTATGATACCAATTCTAAATGCGGAAATAATACACAACATGACATTCAATCTCATTCAATAATCCATACTAAATAAAAATGTAATTGTAACTTCTTTAATTGTGCACAGAACAAACTAAAAAAATATAGAAACATTCAACCACATAAATGGAAATCCATATGATTCTTTTACTCCCAACAAGTCGAATTAACCCAAAATAACTCAGAGTAAAATGCAAAAAAAATATATCAACATTTAACATGAATAAACATAGAAAATAAGAACAATTATCTTAGAAAATACACAACCTCTTGTAGAGGATGGAAGCTCCTATCAACCATATACTTTTTGTTACAATTATCAATAGCAAGTCACCCCCAAGATGGATCTATGAATCTACAAGAGATATTGGTCCCTAAGGCTGGCTAAAGTCCCCCTCTCAACAAACAATTCATAGAGATAATTCTAGTCCACCAACTCTATTCTCCACAACATCCACAATCCAAGGGATGGAATTCCCCTTCACTACTCATAGTCTCTTAGGCCTTTCCACTCCTCTCCAGGGATTCTAGCATAGGTTAGACAAGAAATGATAAATATCTCTCCTATGGCCTCCAGAATTCTACAACTATAACATGAATTCGCCCAACAACAAAATGCTTGATTCTCTTAACAAATTTAGAACAAAAATTTCTCAAAGGCCCACAAACTCTCTTCCCATGAAATTGCAGGTTTAAAACAACTACAAAACATGCCCACTATGGTTTCCTTCAAGCTTCAACACTCCAATATCTCTTGTTGTCCATAAATATCCATGTGAAAACTGCTCTGCATAAAAGAAAAGAAAAGAAAAAAAAATGAATGTGTAATTTTGCTCCTCTACCCATACACATTTTCCTCTCTTTATATATCTTTCTTGACTTACACTCTTCCCCAAGCTTATTGTACTCAACCCCCATGCTCTCAATAACTATGGGATGTGACTTATCACACCCACCCTCTTATATGAGTTCAATGATTGGACTCTAGAACACTCAACAAATAAAATAAGGTTTAAAGTGAGGATAATTAGAAAAAAATGGGTTTGGGTTTAATAAACATGGGTAAACTCTCCCCCCCTTGGAATCCTTCCCTCTCTCGTGGATACAAAGCCCCCAAATTTTCATATATGCCCATCTACAGCTAGAGATACATTTTATTTATTGTATTCAATTTACATCATTTACATATTACATCACTTATCCCTCGTCCATTCATTACATTTACAATATAAGTCGCTAATTTGGGGATTGAAAATGGGGATGTTACATTGTAGGCCAAAAACATATCAAAATATTTAACCTTAAGTTTTAATAAACAAACCAAAGTTTGTCTAGAGAAGTCACCAATAAAAGTTAATAAGTTTTCAAATACAAAGGAAAGAAGGAGAATGAAGTGGACCACACAAATCACTATGACCAAGCTACAATGGGGGATGAGGTGTGCTAAGAGGCACATTTTTCAAAATTTTCTTGATGATGTTTTGTGAGGACATGGCCAGTACAAACAGAATCTTTGCAAGAAATGAGATAAATACCAATCACCATATTCTCATTGCATAGTTGATGCAATGAGAGATAATTTAGATAATCAAATTTATCATGTCAAATATTTCTAAAGTCATCTCTATGAGTTTTCCCTCGGAAGTCATTTACAGTTTCTAGAAGCTTCCTTGTTATTTGCAATTTCTCTTTTTTGAGTTTTTTCTAAGGTGTACGGGTTGTGGCTTTGTATGAACCATGTATATACGTGATTCACTTTAGTTTCATTTTTGTACATACGTTATTTATAGTGTAAAAAACCACATACACTTCTGGAAAATTTATCTTGGGGACATTTTCTGATGTTTGGGAAGTTCTGTGTTGGTTGTTCAACATTGCCTGAACCTTCTTTGTTTGTTTTTTGTTTTTCAATGTTATATCAAGTCTCTGTAAACTTGAAAAGTTGATCAAAAGTTAATTCTCTTTGATTGGTTAATCTTTTTTGTATTTAAGGTTTTTAGGTGGATTGAAAGGTTAGTCTTGAGTGGCTGGATTATACTTATAGTTCATTGTTGTGTTTTAGTGATCTTAGACTATCTTAGTTCTTACTCTTTGTCTTATTTCCTTTGTTAATAAAAAGAAAATACAAAATTGCATTATAGTTTCATTTAATTTCTTTTAGTAATAAAAAATATAAAATACCTTGGTTGTTGGTTGTTTCTTCTCTTCTTCCCTTTCCTCTTAAGTTTTTCAAGAAAATAACTCATTTTCTATCACTCAAGTCTTTCATGCATTTTTCTTTTTTTGAAAAAGTTATTGTTTTTAGTTTTGAGTAGCCTTTTACAAAAAGAAAAGAATCGTGTTTGTAAAGTTCCTTTGTACTTTGTTTTGAATTTAGCCTAGAGTGATAGTATAGTTTGCATTGGAATTCAAAAGAAAAACCATTTTAGGCTTGCATTTCAAATAAATTGTAGATCTTGCATACAAACAAAAATAAACCTTTTTCCATTTTGAAAAGATCATAAGAGAAGTGTATTGCACCTTTTCATTTGAAGGACAAGTTTATTTATTAAGCATAGTGTTCTGAAATATTTTTCTTATTGAGTCATAAAAAAAACATCGGTTTCACTTCCATAGCCTTTGAGTAAAAACAACTGCTAAAATAAATGCTAAATTTAAAATTTACTAGACTTTGTTCTAGGGTTCAAAAACAAGTTTAGGGTTAGTACCTTGGATTAGGATTGGAGAGATAACTCTCTAAGGCTAGTAAACAAGCATAAGAGTCTGAGATAGGGTCGATCTAGATTATTTTCGACACGAAATGAGAGCGGAGATTTAATAAATAAATGTACAAAGATATCTCGGATATCTAATATTATAACAAAAATGTATTATAGATGGAACCATAAACAAATATATACAATAATACACAATTTTCTATTAATGAGTAAAAATGTACGAAGACTGTAAAATATAGAGTGAAAGACTCGCTAGAATGGTGGAAGCTTATCTCTGAGAAGAGATGTGACGACTACTCACATCTGTGAGTAGATGATTTTAAAATGAGGCTCCAAAGGCCTTTTTATCATAAACAAAATCCAAAACCCTAACCTCGGAAGATGAAAAGACAACAGTTTTGTGGACCTCGTTTTGGGTAGTTTGGTGTATTAACTTCCTGGGGGCGTAACTTTGGCATACAATCTTCGTTTGGGGCGCACGATAGCTCGTTGTAAAGGTATCGTCAAGTAGATTCATTTTGGGGGCTCAATCAGAACCATGGGATATCATTGAGAAGATAAATCTGGAAAAACCTTCATTTAGGCGCTCAAAATGGCCCCAGAAGTTAAAAACTGCTAAAACTAGTAAATTGCCAAAATTGCCAGAAAATTGTTTTGAGAGAGTTGGAAAAGGTGGGTGGCCACCGATATCCACCTGGATAAATCCTCCCTCAAAAAGAAATGGTCTCCATTTCATTGAGTGCTCTGGGGAGAGGGAAAAGAGTTTTTTGAATCTGCATCTTGATGAGCTACTTTCCTTGTTGCAGAAGTTGCGTTGCTTAGCTTTTTGAAGGTTGTCACGAACCTGTGGCTGGAAGGGTTGGACCTTTTTAACCAGTCTGGATAAATGAGATGTCTATGTGCAGAAGGAATCTTGTTTCTTTGTTTTATTCTTGTCAAACTGCTTCTATTGGATAGAAGTTTCTTGGGCCAAGGATGTAGTGGTTGCAGTATCCTTTTGTTCACCTTTTGAACAGATTGTGAAGAAGCTAAATTTTGTAGTATGAGATACTACCTTGCGGCACTATTTAGGTGGGAAAATAGTCTAAACCACCTATGGTATCCTGTAGAGACAACCCCCTAGAGTAACAATGACACTACGGGGTCGAGACTCAAAGATAACATGATGCTTCCACATATATGGTTGGCCCAAGAGAACATCATAGACATCCAGCGGAGAAACATCACATAATACCTCATCCTTGAAGGGATGGATGTCATATGACAATCAACATTGTTGGCTGACATAGAGATCTCGTCCCTAGAGAAGCCACCCGATGTTGTATAGTTGTGGGTGTGGTGTTGTTAACAATCCCAACTATTTGACAACCTCCGTTGAAATGAGGTTCTTCTGGATTTCACTATCAACAATAAAATGCAGTGGGTTCCCCTTCACCCACATCTGTGAATGAAAAATGAGCTCCCCCTCTTCAAGATCTATTGATTCTTCTGGTTAAATTGTTTTTCTCATGATAATAACAATGCGGTCGTCATTGATGATGTGTCTTCTGTCAGTATTTTCTGAATCAGATTCTGAATCATGGTTTGGCTCCTTGTCTTTGATTTTGTCCACCAATGATTGTTTTGAACGACATTCAACGATGTTGTTCCAGGGGATTTTTTGGAAATCACACCATTTTTCGGTGTCCTTCTTCATCTTCACGTGACCCTTCTTTTCCTGTGGCTTGGAATGGTTTTCACGATACTGTTTGTTAGGGCCCTCTTTATCATACTTTATTTGTTGCGGATTTGCAGACCCAAAGTCTTGTTTTTTCCGGTGCTTAAATTTCTTCTCACTTTTAGCAACGTATCGATAAGCAACACCGAGTGATGAGATGTCCAGAAAATACATTTCAGTTTGGATGTTTCTGTGTAGTACCCCATGGTATTTCAGAACCAAATGTTGTTTAGAGTCTTTGACAGCTATCTTGGTGCACAAGGTATGAAAGGTATTGGTGAACTCCATAACTTATTGGCCCCTCTCTTGCCGCAATGTGGTCCATCTCATATAGTGGTCCTCATAGTTTCCAACAGGGTAATATTGTTCCTTTACCGCGTCCAGAAAACAATCCCAAGTGTTATCGGCCCCATATATTCTAGACTCTTCTATGGAACTTTTCTCCCAGTATGTTTCCCACCAATGTTTGACATGGGGGAGATATTGAAGGAGTGTGAAGGTGATCTTTTCCCTGTCGGAAAAATGGTGAACAGAGAAATAACCTTCTACCAAATTTAACCATTTGTCTAGGGCATCCACATCTGTCTGACCTTCAAATACAGGAATATCAAAATTAACCTATACCTTGAAAGGAGGGGTGCTTCCAAAGTGATTTTTTGATGAATATGTGCTTGTTTCTATCGGCAGGCATTGAAGGATGTGGGAAAAATTCTCCATCATTTCGTCCCTTTGTTGCGTGAGATCTTTCTCAAGCAACAAATTGATAGAATCGCCTGCTCTGTCGTTTTTATTTTCTTCTTCCATGGAGGGTTTCTTGGGTGTGTGAGTCAAATCTTCTTCAATATATACAAGCTCGATACTGAACTTACTATACTCAAACCTTGTCGGGGACATGCACTGAAAAAAATGATCAAGAGAAGCATGCACTGATACCACTGATTTGGATTATGTTTGGCATGAAATGAGAGTGGAGATATAATAAATAAATGTATAGAGATATCTCAGATATCCAA
Organism: Picea engelmannii; assembly: GCA_009831015.1. Lineage (NCBI taxonomy): Eukaryota > Viridiplantae > Streptophyta > Pinopsida > Pinales > Pinaceae > Picea > Picea engelmannii. The sequence goes on along the minus strand of ML776742.1, from coordinate 2,551,511 downwards.
TATTATAACATAAATGTATCAGATATGCAACCATAAACACAGATATACAATAATACACAATTTTCTATTAATGAGCGAAAATGTACAAAGACTGTAAAATATAGAGTGAAAGACTCACTACAATGGTGGAAGCTTATCTCTGAGAAGAGATGTGATATATAATCGCATCTGTGAGAAGATGATTTTAAAATGAGTCTCCAAAATCATTTTTATCATAAATAAAATCCAAAACCCTAACCCTGGAAGATAACCAACAGTTTTGTGGACCCTGTTTTGGGTAGTTTGGTGTATCAACTTTCAGGGGGTGTAACTTTGGCATATGATCTTCGTTTGGGGCACACGATATCTCATTGGAAAGGTATCATTGAGGAGATTCATTTTGGGGGATAAATCAGAGCCTTTAACTATGATTGAGAATATCGATCCATAAAAACCTTCATTTAGGCCCTCAAAATGGCCCTGGAAGTTAAAAACTGCTAAAAATAGTAAATTGTCAAAATTGCTAGAAAATTGTTTTGAGCGAGTTGGAAAAGATGGGTGGCCACCGATATCCACTTGGATCAAGGGAGATAAAATCAAATTTTCATATAGGAATAGTCGGGAGCCTCCTCTAACATAGGAGCTAAACATGAGGTCGTGTGAGGAAGAGTGGAGGAAGTAACCCCTTTGAAACTAAACCAAGCATAGTGGATTTAGCGTATTTCAGCTTTTTTTCCTGAAGTGACATTGACTCATATGGAATCAATACTCTATGAATTTTGGACTTAGTTTAAGTTTTCACGAAGTGATATCGGCCCTCTTGGCATCAATCCTCTGGAAGCTTCATACTTAGTTTGAGATTTTTTGAAGTGACATAGGCCCTTTTGTAGATAGTCCTCTGGAAGAGCTTCGGACTCAATTATCCTTCCCATACGCTCTTTCCCGACTATTTTATTTTTTGTAACATAGTCCAAATTTTATAAATTTGGAAATTTTATGACTTAAAAGTTAGGAAATTTGGAAATTTTATGACTTAGTAACATAGGCCCTGAGGTCTAGAGAAGTCGGTGAGGGAGTGCGCTATTAAGGCACTCCATAAGTGAAATATTCACTAGTTCAAAACCCATGGGGACACCACAAATCCATTCATGTTAAGGGTTGATGCGGTCCAGGCCAGGTGTGATCCTCGGGTGACTTTGAATGCTTAGATTCCCCTGGGTCGTGGCATCTCAACCAAGGCAATCCCTTGCCAAGTCAAAGAGGGTCAGGATTACCAAAAAAAAAAAAACATTTTGGTCTTGCAAAAATAAATAAAAACATAGAAAACAATAAAAACTAAAAATAAATTAGTTTAAATTGAAATAAAATTTTGCTTAGAATAGTTTTTATTTTAATAAAACAAAGGTTTATTTTGTAAATCTTTATTATATAGTTAAAAAAAATGAAATTAAGTTTAATGAAGTCTAGCTTTTGCTTAAAACTTAGTGTAGACTTTATATTTTCATTTTTTATAGTTTTATACTAATAAACATGTTTATTTCATGCAAATTAGACTGCACGCTCTAGATCATTAAATCAATGGCCCATATTCGATTGTGTCACCCCCACGTGCTCAACGTTTAACAAAAATATGCGAGTGTGTAAAAATCTACTATGGTCAACCTAGTTTCAACGTAGCATCCATCCATCGATTGCGACCCCCAAGGTGTGTGGTTATCCTAACCACGCCTGACCCCCCCACAATAGACATGGATCTTACATTGTTGGAGCATATTCCTAACTTACATTAGTTTATACCTAGTCTAGACTCCTAGATCTTGGTTAAGATATTCATTTACACTTTATTTCACCTAATTTTGACACATAGAGAAGAAGGGCACCTCATCCCTAGATTTTAGGGAAAACTGCTAATTTTAGATCAAGACTCAACTCCCGGTTCTTGATTTTCTTGATTTATTCTTGATTTTCTTGATTTATTCATGATTTATTCCAACTCCCCCATGAAAAAACTCATCTATTATTAGGGAATGCGCACCTCCTCTTTGAGTGAGAGATTTATTCCTTAATTAATGATTTTTGTCATTACTATTATTAGTAACTACTATTTCGGGTCAGTTAAGTGAGTTGGAACTGTTTCTCTTGTCAGTTAAGTGATCTTAAGTGAGATAATGTGCATCACTTGACTCTTGTGGACATTAATGAGTGTGTGACATGTATCTTTAGTGGTCTAGGTCGAACTATGTGGTCTCCCTTAGCTTATGACACCTATTTTAGCTATTTCTAGCTTTTTT
>ML776742.1:2524972-2537912 GCA_009831015.1 Picea engelmannii | reverse complement strand
CACCGATGTGGGTTGGCCGATTAATATGTTTTAAACGCTATGATTGCTGATGAGAAAGCACTGTACCTAGCCATTAATACACTGCATGGCGGTGGTAATTCCACCACCCTCGCACGCATTACATTGATTCATTCCCCTTTGAGAACTTGCAGCTGTTAAACCCTATCGTTTTTACTCCTGCGTATGGTATGGTTTAAACCAAACACTATCATGAACATAATCCATGGCTCTGAGCAGTCAAAAATCCTAAAGCTAAAACTGGTGCCAATTCTAAAGGCAAGAAAAATGCTACGTTAATCTCTCGCATGGCGAGAAATAAGCTTAAACCCCCTGCCAAATCAGAGCCTATCGTGGTCAGCGAAGACTCTGATTCAGAAATTGAACGTTTTCTCACCGATGAGTATCCTTACTCGGAAGGCTTGTGTGACAAACCTCCTCACGACTTTGTCAAGAATTTTCCACCCTGTCTGTGGGATGATCCAAATTTTCCTGGTATTAAACCACCTCAAGGAACCCTCGGTGAATCATCGAAGCCCCCTTCTGTTCAACCTGTTGTTCGATCTTGCGATCAGTGTGGGTTATGGTTGGAGAGGTACTACTTGGATGTGTCGATGTTTCAATCTAGAATTCATGATTTGTAAAACCAAGTGGCAAAACTCACTGATCGTAATGCGAAGGTGGAACCCTCTGAGAAGAAGCAACGCACAACTGGTTCAATTCTGTTCAAGAATGTCGAGTCAGCCACGACAATCGTCAATTCCAAATTGGCATAGCCTCAGCAATCTTGCTGGTATAACTTTCACCCATTTATATGGGATGATCATAAATTTTGTGTACATTGTTGACCTGCTCTGTCATGCATTTGTTGTATATAAGTTTTGATTATTAATTTTTGATTGGTTTTGATTAGATTTAATTTGATTGATCATGATTTGATTTGAATACTCTGTTATTAAGGATTGTTGATATCTTTTCTATTTTTGGAACACAGTCAATATCTCTGTTCGATTTGGTTATATCTTGTACGATATGATGGGCAAATTGGTTAGTTGTTGTGATTGTATATTCTATGCTTGGACCAATTCGTATATCATTTGTTACATAATCAAATTTCGAATGGATATGACTAATGGCTGTTACGATTTGAACTGCATTTGATTGTAACGAATATATCGTTTGATTTCGATTTGAGGAATGAAATTGATCGTATCCAGTCGTACGATTTGTGTCTATAATTAAACTCAGTCATATTCATTTCAGTTATTTGCACGGTTTATATTATGGATTATGTTGACTCTGTCAAGACCCTGTCGGTTAACTGTGTGGTGATCAATAACGAAATGCATTTGATTGTTACTCGTTCAGTCTAATTCCATTCTAAAACGATTTACCTATCTTTGTGTTTATTTGAACGATATCGATTTATTGCTATGACTATAATGAGTTAATGATGGTTATGATCATTTTTTTTGTCATGCATGTTCACCATGCGATACTCAGCAACCATACTCTATAACAAATTTTAATGGGTATGTTCCGTTATTAACAGCCTGTTCATTTTGACAATTGAATAAAACGATATGAATTTCACACAGCTGTAACCAATCGATTGTGATAAGGATCGATTACTATCATATCTATTTTGGATTACATCATACGGTTGGCTTGTAATTACATTTGGATACGAAACAGTATGATTATTATTTGCCCCGATCTTATGATAACTGAAAAACAGAGCATTCTTACCCTGTCCCGATTGTATTCTTTTTCAATTTGAATGATGAATTTGCTTTAACTATTTGTAATTCGTTTTGATGAGGAAAAGAAAATTAAATTGGATTTGATTTCTTTTAAGATTTTATTTGATTGATATCTAGTCTTGTTTGCTATTTTGGACTAGCTACAAAATCAGGTGATTCTGTAGCTAGGTCTGTGGAGTTAATTTTTTATTGTTTTCTTAATAAAATATCCTTCTAATCTGATCTTTGTGTTCTATTGCAGGCAAATTCGAATTGGCAATAGATATCATGAGCAGTTAGGGGATGATATACAGATTTTACTTGCATTTTATTTCCTTAGTTTAGGAGATTTTGGGATTTTTCCCCAGATTATGTAAAACAATTTGCTATTATTCAAAAGGATGTTTTACCTTGTGAGAAACCTATATAAACTTATGATTTTTGTAATAATCATCATCCTCAGTTGTGGGAGAACAAGGATATAGAATTCTGATACAGACTGGAGCAGAATTGATGTTTTTTCATAGCTTTTGCTTTTCAATATATCAACCTTGTGTTTCAAGTTTTGCATATCACTTTGTTTATGGTTTAGTATTACTTTTTCTATCTAAATCAAATTCAAATGATATAATTCTATTACTGTTATCTATATCTTGTTTCTTCCAAATCGATAAAAGACATAATAGTTGTTGATTCATTTTGTGAATGATAGCTTTGTCTTCTTCATAGATTGAATTGTTATATATAAGCTTTCTGCATAATAGGTTTCCCTTATTGCAGAGGTTTATCATCAGAAGATTGTTATGATTTTCTTTTATGTCTTGTTTGTCCTGCAAAACATTTCAAGAAGCAACATAGCTGATCGTTTACGAGAAGCTTAAGGACTAAATGGTGTGAATTTCTTCCTCCAACCAGCTTAAGAAGTCATCTTACACATGGAAGACTTGGAGCGTTTCCAGGTCAATTAGTTAGTTGTTTACTGTTTTTATTAAGTAATTTAATATAGATAGTAGTTTAATTAGATTACATTGTTTAATTTCAGTAAACATATTAGACTGTTTAATTTCAATAGTGTTTATTTCCTTTTCATAAATATAAAAAATCAAAAAGATATTCATGGTTGTCTAAGGGCAGAGAATGCACATGATTTTTGCAGGTTTTAATCAAATCTGTAGGCTGTCCATAGTGTACATTTGTGAATAAGAAATATTGATGTTGATAATTAGGTAGTTGATTTGATTTATTATAATTGTAATTAGAAGGTTGTATAGAATAATTAGTATTTAGTGTATTATTTCCTTTTCTTTGTTTTATTAGTTTCTAGTTTCCTCTATTTTAGTTAGTTTCTTGTACTTAGTTGTAGTTTGGTTTGTTTTATTCACCTCTAGTTAGATTTCTTAGCTCAGATCATTTCTCTCTTTGGTTTTCATAGAAGACCTTAGAGCAGCCAACGGAGCCGTTAAACTCGTCAGGGTGGTCCATTCCAAACGGCTTGGGTCATTTAGACAACCTCGGACCGGTTCCACTCTCCCAGTTGACGGATGGTCAATTTTGCCCGTCAACAAATTTCTACGTTGGAAATTCTATATATTCACCTCTTCTCTTCTTTTTGAGCATGGTTGCTCATGTATATTCATTTTTTATTAATATAATTCTCTGATTTATGGAGCAAAAATTCTCTCTCATCTCTTGAATATCAACAAATTGTGTGTGTTCAATTTAACTAGAATTCTAAATCTATTGGGGTTTTTGCAGGAATTCTACATGGTATCGGAGCTAGATTGAATCTAGTGGATTGTACACGGTTTTATTTGTAGGTATAGATCACCAGGAGGTGCATCAAGAAGAAATGGATCATCTCTCTCATCCCAAAAAACTCATTCTAAATCCTTTCAATTACTTCGAATGGAAGACATAGATCTCTCTGCTCCTCCGAAGCAAAGGGCTTTACCGGGTAACAATGGGAACGGAGAAAGAACCGACTGCTGCAGCGGAGAAGATAAAGTATTTCAATAAATTAGATGAAGCAATTGGGCTGATATGCCTATCAATTTCCAGAGATCTCCTATTTCATGTTAGTGGAGCCACTACTCCCAATGTGGTCTGAACCACATTGGAAGGACTATTCAGCAAGCAGGATGCAATGAGAGTGCATCAACTGGAGAATGAACTCATATCCCTAAGTCCAATTCATTTCAGAAACCTGCAAGAATTCTTCACCAAGTTCAAATCCCTCCTTGTTGAACTTAATGCATGTGGAGTCATGAAAGGGGAAGAACAACTCATCCTTTCAATTCTCTCGAAACTAGGCCCTGAATATTCCGTATTTGTGTCGTCTTTTCAAGCATCTAAATTGACTCAAGAAAAATGGAAAATGCCTCCATTGAATGATTTCATTAAAGAATTGACTCAATATAAAGCTAAGTTATTCAAAATGGGTGTCATCAAGCGTTCCAAGAACTAAGCACTTGCGGCTACTAATGCTCCAAAGAGCAGTGGAAAAGACAAGGAAAAAGGAACGGGTAAATTTCCTGAATCGAAGAAGGAGAGATTCGCACAATCTTCAAAGAACTCTTATGAGCCTAAGGGTAAGAAGAAGAATAAAGAAATAACACTTTGCAGCTACTTTTCCAAAGGTTTTCATCCTGAAGAAAATTGCATGAGGAAGACTATCGATGAGATGGCTAAGCAATTGCAGGAGCACAATCTCACGGTGCCCGAAAATGCAAAGAAGAAAGATGATAACAGAACGGGAGGGAGAGCACGAGATGGTCATGCTTTAATGGCTGTCACATCCACTCCATCATCTTGGATCCTTGATTAAGGTGCATCGAACCATATGGCTGCATCAAAAGATGAATTTTCCTCCATCAAAGAAAGCACCAGATCCCCAATTTACTTGGGAGATGCCACACCCGCAAAGGTGTGCAGAGAAGGAATTGTTGATCTTGAAGGGGGTTGCTTCACAAATGTGCTTCATGTACCCTCACTGACTACAAATCTTCTATCGATATATCAGATCACTCGTTCCATCTCTGGAAGGAAGGTGGAGTTCACTCCAGACTCCGCAGTGATTACCGACATTTCCACAGGCTCACAGCTTGCACATGGAATTGCAGATCACGGTTCTCGTTTGTATTTCTTCTCCCACTTTGTTCCTAAATATATTAACACTATATATTTGTCACAATATAATGATATCATCAGGTTATGGCATGAAATATTTGGCCATCTAAACTATAATTACTTGCATCAACTCAACAAGAAAAAATTGGTAGAAGGATTCCCAGCTATTAAATTCACAAGCAGTGTATGTCAAGGATGCATTCTTGGAAAACATCCAAAGAAAAAGTTTGAAAAAGGGAAGGCACAGAGAGATTCTTCACCTCTTGGGATGATTCATAGTGACATTATGGTCCCATTCCCATAGCCTTCAATCAGTATACAACTTCAACACATAGTGCCATATACACCACAACAGAATGGTGTTGCGGAGAGGAAAAACCGATCCTTAAAAGAGATGGCCAATTGTATGCTACAGTCAAAATCATTATCTCCCAAGATATGGGCTGAATATATTCATTATGCAGCATACATTCATAACCGATTTCCTCACAAATCACTCAAAGGAACCACTCTTTTTGAATGTTGGACCGGTAATAAACTGAAAGTGTCACACTTTCGTATTTTTGGTTCACGAGCATGGGCTCACATTCCGACAGATAAGAGGAAGGCTTTGGAGCCTCAAAGTGTTGAATGAATATTTTTTGGATATCCTGAAGGTTTCAAAGGATATATATTGTTGGACTCTCACACTGAAAAGTTCATTCTAGCTCGAAGAGTGAAGTTTGAAGAAGAATCACTGCATGATTTTTCAGAAGACCTTGTCGAGGAACCGCTTGTTGTCACTGATGAGAAGGAGTCAGAAACTTATTCGAGCACTTCAAAACATACATCAGAGAAGCCTTTCAGGTATGATACAGAGGAGGAGGATCAGGTCATGTATTCTCCAACTCAGTTGCCAACTTGGGCAGAGAAAACCCTGCAAGATGTGGGTGAACTAATTGGTGATCTTGCGGATACAAGAAGGACTAGATCACAGTTCTTGGGGGCTCCTCAAGCCTTGGCTGCCACATAACCTTTTCTTCCCATACATTGCTATATGTCACTTGTTTCAGATCCAAATCCACACTCTGAGGTTGCAGACATCTTCACCAAGTCCTTCACTGAAAAGAAATTTTCAGAACTGAGAGCTATGCTTGGAGTGGTGGAGACAACTGAGTAGGTCAGTTTTGGCCACTCAACATTTTTTTTCCTCTTTTTTTTTGGGGGGGGGCAGGTTTCGCATGAGGTTTTCCCTCTTTCCTCTTTTCATGAGGAATTCTTTTATGTAATGATTACCTAAAATGGCCAAGTTGTCGGGACTCAATTTTTTTGTCATTACAGTTAGGCTTAAGGGGGGGTGTTGGAGCATATCCCTAACTTACATTAGTTTATACCTAGCCTAGACTCCTAGATATTGGTTAATACATTCATTTACACTTTATTTCAACTAATTTGGCCACATAGAGAAGAAGGGTGCCTCATCCCTAGATTTTAGGGAAAACTGCTAATTTTAGATCAAGACTCAACTCCCGGTTCTTGATTTTCTTGATTTTTCTTGATTTTCTTGATTTATTCTTGATTTTCTTGATTTATTCATGATTCATTCCAAATACCCCATGCAAAAACTCATATATTATTATGGAATTCACACCTCCTCTTTGAGTGAGAGATTTATTCCTTAATTAATGATTTTTGCCATTACTATTATTATTAACTACTATTCCGGGTCAGTTAAGTGAGTTGGAATTGATTCTCTTGTCAGTTAAGTGAGCTTAGGAGAGATAATGCACATCACTTGAATCTTGTGGACATTAATTAGTGTGTGACATGTATCTTTAGTGGTCTAGGTCGAACTATGTGGTCTCCCTTAGCTTATGACACCTATTTTAGCTATTTCTAGCTTTTTTTGACTAGAATTTCTATGTTGGAAATTCTATATATTCACCTCCTCTCTTCTTTTTGAGCATGGTTGCTCATGTATATTCATTTTTTATTAATATAATTCTCTGATTTATGGAGCAAAAAAATTCTCTCATCTCTTGAATATCAACAAATTGTTTGTGTTCAATTTAACTAGAATTTTAGATCTATCGGGGTTTCTGCAGGAATTCTACATACACATGTATAGTGTCACATCAACCGACAGAAACAGTAATATTTGAATATATTATTAGTTTTTCGCTAATATATAATGACACACGTGTAATTCGAAAGGTAAAAAGGGAAAATGATCAAATATTTAATTTATTTTGAGTTTATGAAGAGTTCAAGCGCCCAGTCAGTAGTTCTTGCGAAGATTCACCATTATTACTCTAGTTGGAGACCTGTCTCAGTCATCATCCTTCACGGGTAATTTTAAAACCCTCTTATTCTTCTGTTTTCATTATCAAAATCCAAACATCCCAATCTACATAAAGTAAGAAAAATACAAATCCAATAGAATAATATCTTGTTGACAAAGATAAAGATGTTTTTGATCATGTCTTGTCATTCGATTCCTCTGTTTTATACCAATAGGAAAACCAAGGTTTTCGAGATTTATTTGACCACTATTACGCATGGAATATAACCTTTCCTAATGCATAGTACCTCAAGTTTACCATTTTCCAGAATTCATAGTGTGGTGCACAAAGAATTATATTCCATCCAAAAGAGTTATAATTTCCAAAGTCGGGTATGTTCTCATTGAATTAAATGCTTAGACTATTAGTGAAATGATGAGATGTCCACTTAATCATGATAGAGAACCATTAAACGAACTAGTAGAATCCAAATATTTCAAAGAACTAGAATCAAAATATAGGTTTTATCTACTATAGTCATGCATCTATAGAAATCTTGATGTGCCTAGTGATAATCTTGCCATTCAAAGGAGTCTCTTTCCTGAGACTTCCCATAAAATTATTTACATTATTTATACGATATTGGGGAAAAAGGATGATTTGAAAGTTGATTAATTTATGTTAGGGATAATGGTCTCAATATTCCCTTTAGCATCCAAACCCATTACTAAATTCAATTACACCCAGTTCATAGTACATCAAATTCACTACCCGCTTTCTAAATTTGAGTCTCCTAGAAGCTTCAGATACCAGTCATACAAGGTCCCCCTCTTTCTTTTCACACAAGTCTTTCACTTTAGGAACCTAGGAATAAATATTGAACATGATATTGGTAATCCAACCTCAGTTACTCACTGGACTTCTGTTATTATAAAGAAACCTTTAAATGATGAATTTTCACACTATATGGACCAATTTATGTCTAAAGCTTACCAAATCATATATAATCACGGTACTCCTATAATATTTCCTGAGTGAAAAAAATTGTTACATTCAATCCCAAAAAAAAGAGTGGGATATTGGTATGTCTTTGAACATTACACTAAAATCAAGGTTTATGGTTGTCAATTTGCTCCCTTTCGCTTGCCTGTTTTTATGACACCCAAAAAATTTTCTTAATATGTTAGACAAAGATTGAACTTTGATTAAATTCACTTTGTGTCAAATAAGTATAAAGTGACTTTTAAATTGAAGAGGGAAGTAGGTCCTTTCATTGTGAACATCAGGTCAGCACTACATGTGACTGAAAATATGCTTTCATATCTATGATTACAATAAGGAGAACCATGTAATTATGACCCTCATGGAATAATTCAATCAAAAATAATTTTACATGGGAAAATTCCTTATCAACATCAGCAAAAGGAGCAGCTTGAGTTGATGGAAAATTAAGACAGTTGGCAAGATGTTCTGAACATTATACAAATACATGGTAAAGCACTTAATCAATCAACAGAGTCACCAATCACACAAACTCTGCAATGGTTTGAAAAGACATACAAAAGGAAACATTCATAGTCTTCCTTGAGTAGGTCATAAATAAGGGAAGAAGGATCAGCCAAGAAGCAAAAGTTATAAGAAGTTGAAGAGGAAAAATAAACAGAATTTCCTAAAGAAATAATGCCAAAGAAAAAGGGCCATGTTGTGAATTTAAAGGTGATATCTTCAGAAAAACTTAAAGGTGTGGTAGGTTAAAGTGAATCAAAGTCAAGCAATAGTGATCAATAAAATAAGTTAAATCAAAGAAATTAGACCAATTTTATGTTGTTTTTTCAAGAGAGATGATATTGTGTGTGTGTGTGTGTGTATTATTTAATATGCAAAAGGATCACAACTAAAAGATATATATCCACATAACAACAAGATATATCCTCAGGGAAACCCTCAAGGGGGAGAAAACCCTGCAAAATTTCCTCAATATAGATTCCTCCAACATGTAGAATGTCATACAATGCTCTTTCATGAAATCAATACCAAAGAGACCCAGACACGAACCAAGAATAGCCTCCTAGATAAGTGCGTACTACTCTCTTGTGCTCATATTCAATGAGTGATCAAAATGACTAAATATAACCTCTATTTATACTCTAAAAGACCTAAAATACATGACTTATCAATAAAACCTTTCACAATTACACTTAGAAATAACCAATACAATTACACTTAGGAATAACTTCTGAAATTACATAGAATCTCAACACTCCCTCTTAATGAGGAAGGTATTATATCCAACATAGACTCTAACACTATCTCCATCCACATGAGCTCATGACCATTGACTGTCGGAAAAAAAAATCTATACATCAAAGGAAATCCATAGTGACTTCACATCATGCATCCAAGGTCGGTGGGTAGCTCTGCAATAGCTACAACATGTCATCATGAAACTATCTAGTTTCCTATAGAAAAATTGGATATATTTATGCATGACATCTAGTACCATGTGATAACATTTGTATCTTGTATCTTTAGCATGCATCCAGGGTCAGTGGGTAGCTCTCCAATAGCTACACATGTCTTCATGACATCCACTACCCTGGGATAACATCTGAATCCATCACTCCCTTTGAAGAGCGACTACGTCGAGCTTGTCCTTGAAGTACTTGAAATTCGTCCTTGACAACGTATTTGTCAACACATCTACAACCTACTCATCAATAGCCACATTTTGGAGCCTCATTTCTCCCTTATGTAATATATCCCTGATATAGAGATACATAATTTCGATATTCTTCGACTTATCATGAAACATGAGGTTCTATGACAAATTTATACAACTCTGGTTGTCGCACAAGATACAGGTCACCTACACCGCAATATCGAATAATCTAGTTAGCAATTTATAAAGCCATACTGCTTCACGACTTGGTGCACATGCTGCCACATACTCTGCCTCAGTCATACTGAGTTCTACACATGATTGCTTCTTACTAATCCATGAAATCATACCGGATCCCAAAGTGAAGCAACATTCTAATGTACTTTTCTAGTTTTCAACACCACCGGCCCAATTTGAATCTGAATATCCAAGTAGACTAATCTCATTGTCTGCAACATACTTGAGAAAATAATCCACTATACCTTTAAGATACCTCATCACATGTTTTATTGTAATTAGGTGGACACGTGTAGGGTCAACCACGTACTGACTTAGGGTGTTCACAACAAAACATATACCTAGTCGTGTATTCTTCAAATACATCAATGAACCCACCATCTTCTTATACAATGTAACTTCCACAGTCTCTGAAGTCATATACTGCAACAACATCAGATTTGATACCATAGGTGTTTCCATTTCCTTGCAATCCAACATCTCGAACCTATTTAGGATTTCCACTGCATACTTCCCTTGACCTAAGAATATTTAACTAAGTTTTTGCAATACCTCCAGTCCCAAGTAATAGTTCATCATACCAAGATCCTTCATATTGAACTTAGAATCCAACTCCCTCTGTCACAGAAAACCCTGATTGTCCAGTCTGCCTCACTGGCTGCTCCCTCTGTGACTCTATGACAATATTTCCATTTTCCAAGGCACACAACATCATGGTAACCACCACATCAACACATTGACACCAGATTCATGTGATCTCAAATACAGAGGGTTTGTCACTGCTTCTTATGTCCATATTGATCACTCATCACCAAATACTCAAGTTGATCTTGATCTTCTTCTCTATCAGGTTCTCTACCTAATCACTGAGCTATTAAGATATGGTGAAGACCTCATCCTTGGTCTTCATGAAGAATATCCTTGAGTGTCACATAGTATTAATATCAAGGGGAAAATGTCTTCAACCTTGTATTAAAGGTTGGGATGTACATCACTCTTGGTAGACCCCGATCTCATCAAGTAATTGTCTATCCTAGCATACCATTGTTGGAAGATTGGTTGTTGTCATTGATGTCAACCCTAGTCATGGGTTTTGGACTGCAAGATTGATGAAGGTATTTGGACATGAAGGAAAATGCAGATGTATATACAACACCCATGGATGGATAGTATACATCATTTTCTTTCCGGTGATATGTGGCACGTCATGTGGATCCTCATGGTTCAGGAGAAATGAATTTTTGAAGATGACAAAGTGAATTGAAGAAGGAAGTACATGTAGGCCCTGAAGATAATTAAAGAAAATAATTACAAAATAAGAAAGTGTCAGGTCGGCCCTAATGTTAAAAGGAAGTGAAATAAATGGTATAAATAAACATAATTATACATTCATTTGATACAAGTTTAATTTCAGAGGAAATCAAAAGAAAAGAAGGCCAGATTTCAAGGGCGGATGAAGTCTTTTGGTGATGTGTTCTAAGGTATGTTATTTTCAGGTCATCTTACCATTTTTGCTATAACCTTATTTTATAGAATGAGTCAGATGGTGAAATCGCAATGGTATTGAGAAGGCATATGAATATACCTTTGGTAAAAATTTCAGCTCTTGATTCACTATAATTATGGAGATACACTATGTGGAAGATAGGGTTTGTGACTAGTCCTGAAGCTAGTCAATAAACAAGTGTTCCGGGTAAAACAATAATAACTTCTTCATATAGAATCCAAATGAAGTGGGGAAAATTTCATTGGAAAGAGTACAGACTGTAGTTTCTTGTGTGCGAGTTTCAAAATTGGATGTTAATTATTGAGCCCGGGGCATTCTGTGCAAGTTCACTCTCCTGAATAGACCAGAATTGAATAAAGTCTACCATTCTTTCTATAACTTCTTTTTGGGGAGGATTCAAGGAGTGAAAATTGGAGGAGTTCCAGAGAATACATTGAGTAATATTATCTACAGGATCAGAGTACTCCAAGAATTGAAGAATTGCATAAATTGAAGAATTCTTAGGAAGCATTATCAGGTTCTATGTGATGATTGGTTGATGGTGATGATTTAATGTAAAGTTTTATTATCTTTCATATATTCTTGGGTGGAAGGAAGGGGAAAGGATGGATAGTTCAATTCTCTCTTGATATTGGAGGATTGTATCTTCCTCTTGGAGGTTTATCCCTCCCTTTACATTTGGAAGTTGTAGCTACCTTTGGAAGTCATTACTTCCCTTGAACAATAACTATTGATTGTTTCTCATATATTGTGCATGGTGTATTGTGGTGTATTGGTGTAACTCTTATACTATTGTTCATTTCTCATTGGATATAGTTGAATGGTTTAATTATAAGTTGAAAGAGGTTTTAAATTGTACTTGATACTGATTCACCCCCCTCTCATTATCAACAATTGGTATCAGAGCGGGTTACCTTCAGTACAGTTTAACCACTGGAAAGAAGATCCTATGCAGAAATGGAAGACAAAATTCCAAATGGGATTCCACCATTTGATGGAAGCAATTTTGAAAACTAGAAAAACAGAATGGAAACTTACTTGAAATCTCTTGGGGTAGATGTTTGGTTCTCAGTTTCTTCAGGATACAATGATTTGAAGAAACCAAAGACTACATCTCAGAAGGAAGCAATGAGTAACAACAAACTGGCAATAGATACCATCCTGAATGGATTGACAGATTTAGTGAAATCCACGGTGGGATCATATGCATCAACAAAAGAGCTTTGGGACAAGTTGCATGACCTTTATGTAAGGGAAGAAGTAGAAGGAGAAGAAGAAGAAGAAGTTGAAGAAGATTACAACATCTCAGATTTCAAAGAAGAAAATAGAGGTCAGTTCTTTTGTTTTAATTGTGAAGGAGTAGGACATGTTGAATTTGAATGTCCTCATCCAAGGATTGAAAGAGATGACA
>ML776742.1:2498913-2514654 GCA_009831015.1 Picea engelmannii | reverse complement strand
TGTTCCATTCTATTCCACTCTCCATTTGTAAAATGGTATATCTTGTTATTTGAGCTAGTTTGGAAGAATAGGTCAACCATTCCTTATATAAATTTTCAATGTATCATTTTAAATTTAATAGAAGAGGTATTTGTTGGGGGAATTATGTGGAAGGGTAGACAAACCATTTTATAAAGAATTGTTCCATTTCAGTCAACTCTTAGTATCCTAGAATAATACCTCTTTAGGTGAAGAATAAGGAAGGAATGATAGCCACTTATGCATTTACATTTTTAATTAATCATTTTTTTTATATCTCCTAATCTAGAAGAGTCGACTGACACTTCCTTGTATAACTTCTCAGTGAATCCTTTTCAAACTCAAAGAAGAGATTTGCATTGGGAGAATAATGTGGAAGGTTCAGTTGACCCTAGCTTGTATATATAATTGTTTCATTCTATTCAAATCTCCATCTCGTAGAATGACATTTCTTTAGGGGAATAATAAATAAGGTTTGATTGCCCCTTTCACATTCGATCATTTTAATTATTTTTCCAATTAATCTTTTTTGTTATTTTTCCTACTATGCAAGGGTTGATTGACCCTTCCTTGTATAAATTTTCAATGAAGCCTTTCAAACTCATAAAAGAGGCTTTCACTAGGGAATAATGTGGAAGTGTCACCTTGTACCTTGTACTACATTATACCTCTCAAGTATCCAAACAATCAACCATTTGTATCCATGAGGGTTGCTCCTTGAGAATTGTTAGGAAGGAGTCATCTAGGAAATTTCCACTAACCAACTGCCCTATCTTTGGTTTCGAGAGGTGAGTCCCATGAAGTACTTGATGTTTGACTTTACAAAAAAGTAGATAGAAAAGGCGCTCTATAGCCAAAACATATAGGGATGACACCAGAGGGAATCCCTATCTAATTTATTGAAATAGTCCCATTTGTTCATATTTTCTTTTATTAATGAAGAAACAAGCCAATGAATTAGTAAAGCAATTTTCCATACCCATTTTGAATCTAAGACTAAGTCCTATGACTTTGAGGTTCATTTTGATAAAGAGCAATTTCCTTAACCAATTAGGGAGATTAAAATCCTTTCTGTAGGATATGGTCAAGACCTATTTAGCAACAAACACACTCTTCGAAGTGGATAATGACAAGGTTGGGACCATAGGTTTGATTGAGACTCCTAGATATTTAAATAATGAATATTCCATGACCATTTCATTTCATATTGAAGGAAAGGTAACATGTTTCATGCATCTATGAAGAGGTATCTTTTTTTTTTTTGTAATTTAGGTTTTGTATTAGATCCTGATAAAAAAAAACATATGTCTAATAGTTATCTGACTGCCTAGCATTAGTGCCCAGTTGGGAAACCACTTCTACCAGGTGTCCAAAGTCAAAAGAGGGGTATCGGTTCCCAGTTGGGAAACCACCATTTCCTGCTGTCTAGTTTGTAAGACAAAAATTGGTCTTTGTGCCCACTAAGGGCCAGGTGTCAAATGCAAGAAGGCATACATTCTACTTTGCCACGCAGGGCCGAAAAAAGAAAAAAAGACTAAGGAACAGATAAAACATGGGAAATTATTAGTGACCTAGACCAAGACGCGGTCCAGCCTAGACTTGTGCTACCTATGATTTCCCTTTTTCTCGATTGGCCATGGCCCTTCTCAGGTCTTGCAAAAATGCCATCACGTTGTCCACCCTACGCCATATATCATCTTCCTTGGAATGCACTTCACTCATGGTTGTTTTTATGTCCTTCAGCTTCTGTTTGATGCTATCGAGAGTGGTCGAGAGCTTTGTGTCCCTGAAAATCGGAGGAGAAGGTCGGTGAGAGATAGGGGAGGAGGAAGAAGAGTTCAGGTGAGGGTAGGAGGGTGAAACCATGGGGGCAGGATGAGGGGGAAATGGGGGAGGAGGCGCGTAGCCAATTGAATTATCCATCAAATCAAACCATTCCACTCTACAACTGAAGGGGTTTGAAAGTGGAGAGAGGCCAGTTTCCCGGTGGTTGAGTTTCCATGGGAGCCAGAGGAGGGGGATAATCCGAAGTGTAGTGTGGGGAAAAGGTTGGAGAAGGGTTTTGGGTCATGCACGACTGAAATAGAGGAGGAGGTTCTCTGCCCTGGACTTGATACTTGGCTGCACCACACCTTGATCAACCCTTGAGCCATGGCATGAAGGGAGGGTCTATGCACACCAGACGCCACCAGGATGGAGGGTAAGCACCAAACAAATCCAAAATTTTCCAGAGAGAAACGCACTAGGTTGAAGGATCATAGTTGTGGTTGAAATGAGCTTCCGAGAGGTTTCTTCGAAATAAGGGAGCATGAGAGAAGTCTGCAAACTGGCGTGGAGGTGACCGATAAGTCTTGTCGTGCAGTGCCATGAATACTTGCATGAGGGAGGTAAGGTGCTGAAGAATGTAGGCTACCGGGTGCACGTGTGGGAGGTAAGGTGATGCTGAAGAATTTTCCAGCCAACAAGTGTGCAAGTGATGGGATGTGAGACTGCTACCCGTGGACATGTGGCTTGGTCAAGTGGGTCTTTGCTGTGAGTATGGACGTGACATGAGATTGCCACTTGTGGCCATGTGGCCTAGCCAGGTGGATCTATATGGTGTTGCATCCTTCATGATCGATTAGGCACCCCATCCGAGGTATGAAGAGGTATATTAGTGGCCATTCTATTAGGATTCTATCGAGGTGTATCTTGTATGAGGGAGGACACCAACTAAGACGTATTTTTACGGGCCTCGATATTTCATCACCCTTTGTCTCTTAGTTATAAAAACCTCATTTATACCTTCATTCATCACCATAGTGGATTTCATCACTTCTCATGGTAGGTTTTTGGAAAGCCCTCATCCTTCTCTTTATTCTCTTTTCTCGATGGGCCCCCAATGATTCAGATGGAAGAGTTTGGAAGAGTTATAGTCTAGGTCTATTTGAGAGATTTTTAGTTTATCTTTTGTTTAGAGACTTGTCTAGAGTTATAGTCTAGGCCTATATATTATATATTATATATATAATATATAATATATATTATATATAATATATATGATATATGATATATGATATATTATATATATATAATATATATTATATATTATATATATATATATAATATATAAAATTTAAAACTAAAATTTAAAACGAAATTTAAAACAACATAAAAAAAAATGAAACAACATAAAAACATTTCAAAACGCAGCCTCAACTTGCATGCATACCTGCACACACTCACCACCACAGTCCGACCACTAGCTCACTCGCGCCCAGAGCTGGAAGAAGCTGCCACTATCACAGTCCCATGCATTTGGATAGGAGGATGGATTTGGAGCAGGGTTTGGAGAGGAGGACGAATTTAGAGCATGGGAGAAGAAGGAGGGCATGCACTCACCACCACAATCTGACCACTAGCTCACTCACGCGTAGAGATGGAAGCAACTACCACTACCATAGTCCCACGGATTTGGAGAGGAGGATGGATTTGGAGCACGTTTTGGAGAGGAGGACGGATTTGGAGCAGGAGAGAAGGAGGAGGGCACACGATTTACAGAGGAGGATGGGACACGATTTGCAGAGGCTAGGGCACAGTCATTTGTAGAGGAGGGCATACGATTTGCAGAGAAGGAGGGCACACGATTTGTAGAGGAGGAGAGCACATGATTTTCAGAGGCTAGGGCATGGTCATTAGCAGAGGAGGGCACACGGATTTTCAAAGGAGGAGGGCACACGGTTTTGCACCGGAGGAGGGCACATGGCCGGAGGAAATGGTTTTAGTTCTTTCTCCTATCTCTTGACTTCTTTCCCCTTGAATGCAATGTCCTCCAATGTCTTAAATGCAAGTATTGAGATTGAATTCGGGTCTATAGAATTAGGGAAGGTGTATAAAATTATTAACTTGTACAACCTTTATTATAGTGATAAAAAACCTTTTTAGGAAGGGCTTAGGGATTTGGGGTTTTTTAATGGGGACAACATCATAATTGAAGGGGATCTAAACTTAAACCTAAAGAAAAGTATGGGGAAAAGTAATTGGAATATGAAGGTAGGAAACCTAGTTCCCCTTTTAAGTTTAATAATTCATTGCTATTTGAAGAGGAATTTAGAGGGATATTCATTAGGGAATGGAATCAATTTGACAAACACAAAGATGATTCAAAACAATTCACGAATAATTTGAAAAGGGTAAAAGGGTTAGTAGCTGAGTGGTCTCAAATTTATGATTAAAAAAATAAGAAAGAGCTCAAAGAAGTGGAAGAAGGCATCAAATGACTTTTTGATAATAACGAGGATGGGGTATTTTATAAGGAAGAATTTATTTCTCTCAATGATATTCAAGGAAAGAATAAGGCTTTACCTGACAAGGAGAAGACATAGTGGAGGCTCAAAAGTAGAGCTATCTAGCTTTATGAAGGTGACATGAATACTGAGATTTTTCATAAGTATGTGAGTCATATGAGAATTGTGAATACTATTTGGGAGATTAGTAAGCTAGATGGTTCCAGAATCAAATATTTCAAGGAAATAGTAGAGGTGGGAAAGCAACATTTCAAAATTTTGTTTAAAGATCTAGAGATGCAAATATTGGTGAAATATGGAAATCATTAGGTTATTTGCCAGGCTTATTGACAAGGAAGCAAAGGTAGGTATAGAAGCACAAGTGGAAAAGGATGTAATAAAATTAGTATTAAACTCCTTCAAAGGAGCCAAAAGCCTTGGTATTAAACCCCTTCAAAGGAGCCTTGGTATTGGTATTAAACTGCACACAAATAAAACCCAGAAACCACCTATTGTTGTCATGAAGTTGGACCTTGAAAAAGCATACGACAAAGTGAACTAGTTATGCCTTATATTGTTATTGCTCCATCTTAGAATGAATCTACATACAATATAATGGATTATGGGGTGTCTTTCATCAACTTTGGAGGCCAAGGTCTTTCATTAACGTTCAATGATTTTGTAATAAGGGAATTTATGTGACTCAGTGCCTCTACTAGTTCTAATATCCTACCATAATCCATGGAATTCAACTTTGCAAGACCACCCTTTTCCTTCTCAAAACTAATCTTATTCCTCTTCCTTCAAGCTCTCTTACTATTGTTCCATTTATTACTTTCTTTCTCAAATCCTCTAGAACCACCACTTTCTCTACAACAACGATGTGTTTGGAAAATTACTTCCTACTAGAATACTTATTAGTATCCACTTTAATCTTATTCTTGGGAATATTATTTATATCATGATCCATTACCAACATACAATTATTATGTGGTAACAACTTCCTTCTAGAATCTTTGATAATCCTTATTTTGATATCTTTGCATGTCACTCTCTTTAATTTACACATCACACCACACTCTTTGTTCTTATTTGCATGCCACATCTTTTGAAGCTACATTAGACCCTACTTTCTACTTTGTGCATTGTCCTCCACATTATTCTACACTTCTACTTCTCTTATTTGTGTTGTCTCATCTTTGGAATACTTCATAAATGACTCCCAAGGATCTTTGTTCCTTTTGTTTTCATCTATGTGCACAGCTCTCATCTACCCATACTTCTACACACATCCATGTATCACTTGTCATTTCACTCGACTACAAACTCATTTTAGATATTGTGCATGATGTTATTTCATCAAAATCCCCTTGCAAGTAAAATATTTCATATTCTTATGCAATTCTTGTGCATTGTGCCTCATCAACCTTCATGTTCCCCTTACCAAATGTATGATGCTCATCTTAAAAAAGCCATGTACTCTCCTTTATAACTCTTCCTCCCACTTTGCCAAATATTTTTGGTATGTCTTCTTCTTTAGTATTTGGCTACATCGATTTACCTTAACTTCATATTTGGTTTCCTCCTCATCCTTTGTTTCTTCATATGCATACAAATTTGACACATGAATATTGATGATATGCCGAGTGTTTTTGGAAACTCGACCAAATATGCATTATTTTAAAACTTCCTCTATCAAAATTTTGCACATTCATCTTACTATATGCACCCTAAGGGTATTTCCCTTTCCTTTAATGGACCATAAATTCTTGTCCAACTTAAAAAGATTTAAATATTTTGTGTACATCTATGTTCTCCTTATACTTTTCACTTTTAACATTCAAACTATTTTATGCCTTTGCATACACTTCATTTTTTTGTGAATTCTTTAGAATCATCAATTCTTCTCATGTCCACCCATAAATCAACCAAGTACACAACAAATTTCAGATTATGTCCATACATAATCTAAAATGATGATTTTCTATCAAGTTGGCATGTCCATGGAACTATTACATATGAAAAAGTTTCCTATGCCAAAACTAAATCCACCATTTCAACTTATCTTTTGCAAAACACCTAAAAAAATTCCCCAAAATCTTGGTTCACAAATTTATACTATCCATATGTCTACAAATGATATGTTGAACTATACTCCAACTTCATCCTTAGCTTCTTCCATAAAATCCTCCAAAAATTACTAAGGAACATCATATTATGGTATGATGTTATGGCCCTTGACAATACATGCAAACAAACCAACTCCTTGAAGATCACAAATCTATGCAATAAGTAGCACCATTGGTCTTATTTTAAGGAATGAAACATGTCATATCCAAAACCTTGTCAACCATAACAAACAAAGTTATCAAACCCTCAATGTTTTCTACTAGGCAATCCTAGTACAAAATCCATGGATAAATTCTCCTAAGACATATTTGGTATTCTCAATGGCATGTGAAATCCTATATTTTGACTTGTACCCTTTGCCACCTGACGATTTCTCCATAACTCCATTAAATTTCTTACATAGGATATTGTCTCCTCTAATTCTAAATGATTTTAGTGGCTAATAATCTATGTAAAAAACAAACTCCTTTGGAAACAAATAATGTCTCTAGTGCTTAAGTGCTTATATTGTCACATGTAAATCCTTGTCATATGTTGAGTAATTCTTCCATGCCTCATTCCACTTCTCATTTAAATATATCACTAGCCTCCTATTTTAACTTAACAGGATACTCATAACATCCCAATTTGCACCAAAATCACCTTGGAACACTTTATTGAAATCTTATAACACCAATACTAGTGCCTCAATTATCTGCTTCTTTAACATCTAAAAATATTCTACACTCATGCATACCAACTAAATATTTTAGCTTATATCATACACTCAGCTATTGGTGCACACATGTTGTTGAATCCTTTGATGAACTTATTGTAAAAATTGGTAATATCATGGAAACTCTGCACATCAATAACACTCCTTGAATTATGCCAATCCAAATTTGCTTTAAGTTTCTTTGAATCCATGAACAAACATACTTGGATTACAAAAATCTAAAATAGAGTAACTCATCTTTCAGTAATGCACATTTATTTAGATTAATGTGCAATTTTTCTCCATTCAATGCTTCAAATACCAATCTAAAATGATCTAAATGTTATTCTTTGTTTCAATTGAAAATCAAAATATCATACAAGTAGAAAAGCACACAAAAATGTACAATCACAACACTTTTGACATCAACCACATGAATTTACTCGGTGCATTGGTCATCTCAAAAGGCATAACAAACCATTCATACAATCCATCCTTAGTATTAAGCCAAAATTTTCATTCATTTACCACTCTAATTTTTCTCTTCATCCTTTAACAGAAAGCATTGTATGCCCTAATCAAATTTTATTATAGTGTATATGTTTTTCCTTCCACCATGTATTGTGCACCTGTAAAAATGCCAAGGTCTTTCTAACAACGTGTGACATGCTTCCATGGGAATGAGATCACACAATAATTCATCCCTATATTCACAAATGTGAACAGATATTTTACATAAATATGCCCATATCAGCTTGTAACCATTTTGGAACCAAAACATTAATATGGTCAAGGGTATTTTTTGTCATGTTAGTCCCAAATTTTCTCTACCCTCTTTGTAGCGACCATATTCTTTAAACTACTAGGACCAATTATAATGTTACAATACTTACCTCCAAATTTACATTTTGCTCTAAAAATACTCTTTCTCAACCATATTTCTTCTTTTGGTATTTGTTGTTCTTGCACTACCATGACTATGTACAACTTTATGCAACCTTATGCAACATGCAAATTTATGAAACAATGCAACTTATGCAACTTTGCTCAACTTTATGCAACATGCAACTTTATGCAACAATGCAACTTATGAAACTATGCAACTATATGCAACTTATGCAACTATGCAACTATATGTGACTTATGCAACTATATGAAACATATGAATGTGTGACCTATATCCTCCTAATGCAACTTATGAATGCAACTATATCCTCCTAATGGATCTAAGTTCCTTCTTAGATTCCTTGAGAGCCAACTATGATGCATAAAACCTATGAATGGTGCAACTATGGTTTCTTAATAGCCATTATTATTATTTAAAGCATACCAATGTTGCCCATATTCCTAATTGGAGGCCTTGATCTTGGTCATTAAGCACATAAAGTTCATTTAAATCCTAGTTCCCTTTTCTCCTTCCCTTGATTATGGTACAAGCCTAAACTCCCATATGTGAAGTGAACAAATACTAATGGTGTCCAAATCCCACCTCGAGGCCAAATATCCCTTAAACATTATCTACATGATCATTCAATGGTTAGTTCATAGACCTTGAGGCCAAATATCTCTTAAATAATATCTACATGGTTATTTGAGGCCTAGTTCATGGGCCTTGAATTTCTTCCCGTAGACATGGTACAAGCCTTGAGAACCGTTCTTATTATGAAAAAAATATTAATGGCACCAAAGATCCCACACAGAGGCTAAAGATTTTTACATATGTCTTGTGTTGTTTTTTGTCAACTTCATCATGAAGCTTAATCCTAGGAAGATTTAAATAGGACCTAAAAACCTTATGTTATTTCCCTAACCATGGACAAGACCTAATTTCCATACATGGTGTGAAAAATTTGTGAATGACACCCATATCCCACCCAAGAACCATAGTCTATTAAATAGGATAGATGTGGTGGTTTGAGGCCTTGGTAATGGCCAATGAGCCAAAGAAAATATGTGGCAATTTCAACTTTATGCAACTAAATGCAACTATATGCAACTGTGTTGGTACCAAAAACGTATATTGGCACGATAACTTATCTTCTTGTTTTAACGAGTGTAGGTACCACCAAATAGGTATCTGTTGGATCTATCTTCCTCGAGTGATGATCAAGATATAGTAAGAGAGGTTGAAAGTGAGATGTGTTGTACTAGATCTACTAATTCTAGATCAACTATATGCAACTATGAAACATGCAACTTGATGCAGGCGCGCCAACCAAGGCACGTCCGCTCACAGGACCTCTCTCCTTCCTCGGCCCGAAGAACTGTGAAATTCTTCTATTTCCCTATCGGGAAATCTTCCTCCCACAGGAAACTCTTCTCGAAATCCCCCTTTGCTCTATCGGGGTTTCCTCTATCGGGGTTTTAGCACCCACGATGTTATAGCAATTTGAAACATTGATCCCCGATTCCCCGATGCGTCCCTTTGTCACGTCAGCCCACTTGGATAAGCCTTTTAATCCACATGACCGGATCCTATATGACCACAACAATAAACCCCCGTCGGGATATCGGGGTTTACGATGTCGAAATACCCATGTTCCCAAGACTCGCGATTCCCTGAATCGCGATGCGCCCTTTCCACGATAGCCCTCCGACTATAGGCTTCAAACCATATGACTGTAACCTGTGACCACGGTCTCACCCCGTCGGGGCTACGAGAATTTTAATGCTACAAAACACTTACCCGTGGGGTTCTTGGTCTCTTGAACGTCGATTCTCCATTCGGCTGACACCTGGCTTCCACTACGGCTCCTCCTTTAGCCGCTATGCTGACAGTTATTCCCCACTGATCAGGGTTTCGTGGATCATGAATTCAAAGTGTATGAATCACTTGTCACCGGGATCCCCGATTTCCTGATGAGATCCAATTGTCGATGGGCTTACTCCTTGTCGGGACTTTCCCCGATGGCGCAGATCTTCGACTCCTCGAGATCTACTGACACTTTCCCCTCAGATGGACGACTCTGATTATGTCGGAATTCTTCTCCTGGAAATTCCCGATGCGCCAAACGCCGACTCCTCTAAATCTACTAACGCGTGTCCTGCCGAGATAAACGACTAGGATCCTTTCTTGGGATTTCGAGACTCACAAGGTCTCGATCCTCTTGCTTAACAAGACCCCGATGACTCTGATATATCGATGACTCCTCCAGGACTCCTTCCTCTGCACACTAGGACTTAAACCCTATGCAACTTCTCGAGATCTAACGACTGACGGGATTTCGTCGATCTTCTCTACAAGATCCTGACCGTCGGTTTCTTCCTCCTTTCTTGAAGACTTCTTGAGAATGGCTAAGTGTTCCTTCTCAGAACTTTCCCTTCAACACCTACACTTGCAACTCTTGCTTGACCCTGCTACGGTACGAAACTCCTATGCTCTCCTTTGACGATATCACGAAGGTGCTATACCTCCTGAGCTTTTTCCACTCTGGTTCTTTCAGAGGGACTTGCACGCACTCCTTGCAGCAACCACACAACACTCCCAAGTGTTGAGTCCTTTAGACTCTGCGCACTCCTGCAGCAGCAGTCTTTGATTTCCTTGCTCAGATTCACGACTGAGACTTCCTCTTCAACCTGCGCACTCCTTGCACGGCCTCAACAACCCACTCTCCCTCCTGAGTGAATGAGAACAAGAGTTTAACTCCTTGAGCCTTCTGTCAACGCACTCCTTGCGGACAACTTCGACTGCACTCCTTGCAGGAATCCTTGCTCAGAAAGAGAAACAATTGTAACTCACTTTACTCCCTCTCAGATTTAAATCTCAACACATAAAATCACACACACAACATAATAGAAAATGCATAATAGGAAGTAATTCTCATAAGTAGAGCATTCAACACACATACACAGAGAATAACACAACAACCATGAATCTGAATCAACTTCTTCTATTAATTCAAGATCTGTACATGGATGTCTTCTACAATCCTCTGCTATTCTCCTATGCTCTAGATTCTTCTGTCTCCTGTTAATGTTACAATGATACAATGAGGGTGTCTATATCCCATTTCCCTCCTTCTTCTAGAACTGTCTAATCCAAATATTCAATTCTACCTACTTACATTTACTACTTATAAATGCCTCTGTCTATCTCAGATGAGAGCGTATGGCTCGAGGTCTGATTACATTTTACCAAAGCGCCTTCATTAAATGATCTCATTTATGTTTGCGCATCAGCTTCAAGGGAAAATTCAAAAACTCGCGTTGGGCGTCTTCCAGCTATCTTCCGCTTCCACGTTGGCTTGCTTGTCGTGAGGGATGCTCCTGCATCACAACTTATGCAACTTAAGCAACTTTATGGAACTTATGCAACTTTATGCAACTTTATGCAACTTTACACAATTTATGAAACAATGCAACTTATGCAACTATGCAACTATATGCAACTATATGAAACTATGCAACTATATGCAACTATATGATAGATAGGTGTGGCAATTTCAACTTTATGCAACTAAATGCAACTATATGCAACTGCGTTGGTACTATATTGCAACTTATGCAACTATATGCAACTTATGCAACTATATTGCAACTTATGCAACTATATGAAACTATATGCAACTTATGCAACTATAATGCAACTATATGCAACTATATTGCAACAATTTTGTATGCAACTATATGCAAATATGCAACTATGCAACTATATGCAACTATGCAACATGCAACTTATGCAACTTAAGCAACTTTATGGAACTTATGCAACTTTACGCATCTTTATTTCAACTTATGAAACTATATTGCAACTTATGCAACTATATTGCAACTATATGAAACTATATGCAACTAGGTGTGGAAATTTCAACTTTATGAAACTATATGATGGATAGTTGTGGTAATTTCAACTTTATGCAACTAAATGCAACTATATGCAACTATGTTGGTACCAAAAACGTATATTTGCACGATAACTTATCTTCTTGTTTTAACGAGTGTAGGTACCACCAAATAGGTATCTGTCGGATATATCTTCCTTGAGTGATGATCAAGATATAGTAAGAGAGGTTGAAAGTGAGACGTCTTGTACTAGATCTACCAGTTCTAGATCAACTAGGTTGGAAAAACTAAGGAAAAGATTTTGCACCCGCATGCAATTTTTTATTGCCAATAGAGGGTCATGTAATTATGATGCTAAGAGCATAGGTAACATTGAGTTTCCCTTGAGGTATAAACATCTAGTGAAATGATGGGCACCTAAGGAGCTACCTGAAGTGGACACATATTTATTCATTGGTGGGAGGATGTATCACATTGCTCCTTCATCCTTACATGGATTGGGGTTATTTTCCATGGATGGCATAAAGGTTGGCTATGGCACTGTAACTGAATTGATGGAGTATGTCGGGTCATTATACAAATACAATCACTGGTTGATGTTGGTCCGATATACGCAAAGTATGCAGAGATATGGAGTTGCCACAAATTATATACAACTACTAGATAACAATCAAAATAAAGGGGAAACTATGTATATTGATGGAAGGACAAAAGCTATTGGAAACATTACGGGCTTTATAAATAGTACATGACCAGTGGCAACAACTAAGAAACCGAATTGCATATTTGAGGCACGCGAAGGAAATCGTATATTTCTATGTGCAACAAAAACAATAGTTCCAGGTAAAGAGTTGTTGATCGATTACATCTTTAATCAAATAGATGGAGAGGGTGACCATGGAAAGGCACCCACTTCGCCTCAACAGGTAAATGCTAAATACACTAAAAACTTGTTACTACAACAACTAAATTTCAGAAATTTCATTATTTTTTTTTCTATTATTACTGCAATATTTCATTTTCTTAATGTTACAGGTGAATTTCATAACTTTTATTGATTGATTTATTGTGCCAACATCTGTCCAGGGTGACCGTGGTAGAAAATCACCCACTACATATCTATAGGGTGACCGTGGAAAGGCACCCATTGTGCCTCAGCGGGTAAATGTTAAATACAACAACAACTTATGACTACAACAACTAAATTTCTGAAATTTCATTTTTTTTTTCTGATATTACTCCAATATTTCATTTTTTAAATGTTACAGGTGAATTTCATAACTTTTGTTGATTGATTTATTGTGTCAACTTATGTCCAGGGTGACCATGTATGAGTTTCACCTGGTACATCTCTCCAGGGTGACCGTGGAAAGGCACCCACAGTGCCTCACCAGGTAAATGTTAAATGCATTAACAACTTATGACTACATTAACTAAATTTCTAAAATTTTGTTATTGTTTTTCTGATATTACTGCAATATTTCAATTTTTTAATGTTAGAGGTGAAATTCATTACTTTTGTTGATTGATTTATTGTGTCAACATCTGTCTAGGCTCACATAGAGGATATTGATGATGACGAAATATATTATTCGAAAAATCCAATTACAACTGTAACGAAGGCCTTGAAGAAGGATAACATGGAATATCTAGGTTTGATTAGCAAAAGACCCCTGACACAGGAGGACAGGGAAAACATTGTAGAGCTACAAACTACAATAACTAATTTTGGGGTAAGTGGCATCTTTACAATATCCATTTTTTAGTTTTATATTTTGTATATGATTTGATAAAGAAACGTTTTATGTTTGTAGGAGTTTTTAAACCCCGTACGTGGGGAACCTGTCGATCCTACAACTGCTATAGGTAGCAGTGAGAGTCCAATGCAAAAAAAAAGGTCGACATAGAAAATTGCAAGTGAGGATTTTTTATCCTTCTAAGGTTCCCCTAGAATCCATTAATGAGCAAGGTGATTTTGACCAACATGACATGCCGAAGCATGATGATTTGTATCCTGGGACTCCACATGATGACTCCAGAGAGGAACATAATGTAGGTGCATAGGATCCTATTATGCATGGAGCAAAACGAATTAAAAGCACTAGATCACTAGATGTCATCTTTCTGGTGGTTTACGCATGTGTTCCGATAAAGATTCAGAAGTTTGTAGGTAATTGTCCCATTAATTGATTCATTTTTTTCATGAAATTGAAATGGACATTTCTTGAGATCATTAATTGATTAATGGATAACACGTTACTACGGGAAACAATGTTTTCTATAGAAACTTACATGACAAAGCATTGGAGTTGTTTGGCCCCACCATTCACACACGGTGGAATGGCCAAGATAGCAAAAAGAAAGGTGATTTAATAGATCACATGGTAAACTTGTTTGGCAACACTTTCAACAAGAAAGTGGTTACAAAGTTGTCCGACGAGAATTTAAAATACACCAGGGCCTAGTATAGGGATAAATTGCAAATAGACCTCAAGCACGAGTGCCCTCCCATGGCTCCAAAGAAAGAGTGGAAAGCGCTAATAGAGGATGCAAAGGAGAACTTGTTTAAAAAACAAGGACAACAACCATGAGATGGTCAAGCAAGGTACAACACATGTCATATTATCAGTGAAATATGAGAATTTATGTTTTTCTTTCCTCTTTTAAGTAACAATTCCGATATCTATTTTTTTTCAAAAATTCCATATGTAGGCTACCAGACACATCCAAAGCAACAAAGGCCAAAGTGGAAAAACATGGCCAGAATAAACTAGGCCAGGGTGGCTACGGAAAACTCAAAGCCTGAATAATAAGATTTAAATGATTAACTGTGGTTAATATTTATTTAACAGTAGCGAACAAATATATGTTTTTGTTATTGGTATTTTTAATGGTGTTATGCATTGCAGTTAAATATGTTCGACATTGTTGCCACCAAGGAGGACCTGAAGCTTGGTTACAAGCATGGTTTTAAAAGTGTGATTGAATATAGAAAAATCTTTGGCCAGACTCCTATCTCCCCAGCCACACAGGTAAATCATATGAATAGGTAAACCGCAGTAGCATGCTTGTAAAGTCTATTCATATTTTATTATATCACCCTTAACTAAGTATTTATGTTTGTTTTCAAGCAACAGTGCTACCGCATTAGTGAATCAAGCGGTATTCAACAAACACCACATCATACAAGGGTCAACATGTACAGTGATAGTGTAAAGTAGAGTACCCATTCTGGTATGTATGCTTCAGAATTAGAAATATTTACTGTAATTGTAGATATTTATTTCCTGACTTATACTTATATATTATCTTCTCAAAATTGAAGAGCATGTAGATCAGGAGGGTGAAATGCAAGAGCAACCAAGTGAACAGGAAATTAACACACCAACTGTCCCAGCTACAGAGACAAGTAAAGATCAATAGTGTAATGTTAATCAAAACAATGAATTAGTTATTTCAATTATATTTCAACATATCGATATGATCATTTTCTTTGTTCCAGTTCACGACCCTGAACAGATGCCAGCTAACCCTTCTCAGCGACGTAGCAGAAGTATGGTACATAAGCGCACACAAACAATACAAGGACAGGGCACACGAAATACAATGTCCTTGGATGATGATGATATCCCAATTGTCAGTTTTATGAATGTAAAGAAGCATAAATCAAAGAAAAATTATATGTATAATTTCATGACCTGTTTTTGGATCATTATTGATGTTTATATGTTCATATGTTTTGATGACCATCCAAGTTATGCTTTAATGTCTATATGTTTTCTATATAAAGAAAATCATTTGTTGGGTATGGGGAATTGAGAGCGATGTGAGGGGGGGGGGGGGGGGGGGGCC
>ML776742.1:2477249-2497146 GCA_009831015.1 Picea engelmannii | reverse complement strand
ATTATTATTGTCCTTTTTGTATGCTCCAACAATTGTGCAAGTGACATCCACAATTCTCTTCCTATTATATTAGTAATATTCCTCTTATTATTATCAAGGAAGGAGTTGATAACTAGCCCTTATCTACACTATGCCTAAATTATAGAGGCATCAAATAACATTATGTTTTTACAAGAATATATGAGTCAATGTCATAACGACCCTTTAGGTTCGTAAGAGTTTCCAAATCTTCAAGGTGTTAAGAGCCATTATTTCCCACATCATTCAGAACATAGAGAAAAATTGACCAATAGCTTATACATAGGTGATGAAAGAGATTTTAAAACCTTTTCATAAATCACAACCTCTTTATTAATGGTGTCTTCATGGGTTCAAAATCTTACTTTACAAACCTAACAATATTTCTACCTTTCAACATTCTCATGAACCCTTGGGTTTACCATTACTCCTTGTGGGTCATAAATTTCCACTCACCAAATTCATACAAATTGAAATTTTTGTTACTTGCACAAACCTATATGATATCAGTACAAATATATGAATTCAACTAGGAGTAGACCTTTTCCCTTTCAAGTTGATGATCCCCATCAACTTTGGGACTCAATGTCTCTTCATTAAATTATCCTTCTAATGAGGATGGCATAGACAAATTCAAATGATCCACATATGCATTGGAATATTTTCCCATATATGGTGACCAATCCAAGCAAATAGCTTTTATTCATTCTTATCCACAATCCTAAAATATCATTTTAAACATTTCTTTGGTGGGTGCAAACACACTTGATCAAAATTAGGAGGTATGTGTTGTTAAACACTTATCATGCCTCTTTTGGTAACTTGATTGAGATTCATACAAACTGGTTGCTTATATATAGCTACACATGTTCGTGGATTTTTCTTTTTAACGAAGTTTGCATATTTTCCCATTGATCAATTTTCTTAATTGTTCAACTTTGAGGGCTAAAATTTCAAGTTAAAGTGAGTACAATAAAATATGAGAAAGTCAGAGGTGGAGGATTTGAGGTGAGAAATGAATTGTGCAATTAACAATATTGATATATATAAATGACAAACAATCTTCCCAAATATTGGGATGTTATAGCCTCACAGTCCTCCTTCAAGCCTACAATCATCTCAAAGACTCGAGACTTGCATATATATATACAAGTTTTGTAAGGTTTTAACCATTTGCCAAAATTTGAGCTAGATGTAGGTAATCCCTTATATTCTTCAACTACATAAGAGTTTAACTTTATAGCTATGGTCAAATAAAAACATCAAAGGTCTTAAAGAAAATTGACCATGTGGTTTTGTATATATTTATCATAATTGATTACCGAATCAAAATGTTGTAGGATACCATTCACATGAATTCTAGGCTTTGTTGTGACTTCGATCAATTGACAAGGATTATAAAAGCTTATGATTTGAGTTAATTTGTTTTTGTTTTCTGAACAAATAATTCATGTAGTACTTCAATGCCTAAACTATGATGTACAATTCCTTATCTTATTTGGGTATATTCTGATTGCACCAACAAAAGTTTCAAGTGTTATGTTATCCAACTCCTTCATTGTATCAAAGGTTCCACTGATGTGTATCATGCGAAATTTGCTTTGATTTCAAATGAAATTTCAAGTTTCATTATATTTAATATTGATGCATTACAATTCTTTCAAGTCAAAGCTTCAATTACCTGGTTTTCAATTTCAATGAATTGAAAGGTTATACTTGCCTTTTCTAATGTGCATTGAAGAGACAATGTAATATGGCATACAATATGGTATACCATATTACAATGTAATATGGTAATACCATATTTCATGTAATTTATTTTTTAAACTTATATTCATCGTCGCAATATCAACGAAAGTTCATCAGAAAAAATTTACTATTTTACCAAAACCGTCGCTATAGCGACGGACTTTCGTCACAATTTGTGACGAATTTTCATCGCATATACAACATCTACATCGTATATTTAGTTTTGAGATATTTTTTTGTCGATATTACCATGGATTTTCGTCGCAATTTGTTACGGTTTTTTGTCGCACATTCAACATCTGCATCGTAAGTTATTGGCTGGGCATAACTTTTCATCCCAATTGCGACGAAGTTTCTTCGTAATTGTGACGATGCATAAGGTTAACCGATATTGAAAGTGGTGACACATGGAGAGCTAATTTCGTTGATGTTTCAATGCACACCTGGATCATGGATATAGTGACGAAATTATTTCGACGAAAAAAACTCTAGGCTTTCGTGGAAATTGCGACAGATAAGTGTGGCAATATCAACAAAAAATTGTCGTAAATTTGGTCATATGTAATAGTGATATATTTCACCAACAATAATATTTCCCACAAAATGATCATTCCAGGATGGCGCCCAAATATTGTATTATCACCATGAGCTCCACCTTGCCTCTGCCCATTAAAGTAGCACTTTGACATGGGCTATAATATATACACAAAATAAACAATTAATCACAAGGCGTCACAACATTCATGCAAGAGCCTTAGTGAACTATCATCCACTTCCACGACAATGCTCTCTCATTGCATCATATCATAGTCATATCACAACATCCATCGTACAACCAACAGAGAGGCATATGCCTAGAATCTTGTTCATCGTGCTAGCTAATTCCTACGTCATATACCTAATGTCCCTAGAACAATGTCATGTCACTATATGGATCCTTCTCCATGAAATGAAAATGTTGAATCATACTTATTCATGGATACTCTGGAAACCCCATGTATCCTTCAACCAAATCACATGCTTGAACTAGAACTCTTTTGAATAGTATACTTTATTCTCCATTTCCAACTTTGTTCCTTCTTCAATAAAATTGATGCCTTTCTTCATATACCAAGATTCAATTCACATATAAATGGTTTCCATCATGTCAAACCCTAACCATTTTCCTACTATGTGCAAGGTATATTTTTCTAGAAAATACTGAAAACATCACCAAATGTTTCTCTTTAATATAGCTATGTCTGAGAAGGGAGAATTGTAATATTTTTCATCGTATCCATGACAAGAAATCGGGTTCAATTCCTTCTTCTCTAATCTATCCTTGGTCATCAAAACAAGAAGATTATTTTGTTATAGCGTCAAGTTTCTACACAAGTGAATTTTGTCTCTTGATGGGGATCAAGGGTGAAGGGAATGTCTCCAACCTCTTCCTGGATGGAGATGCCTGTTGATGCATGTTGAAGACTCATTTTTGACATAGTCGCTTCAACTGCAACAATATCCACTCTCATCCTCCCATGTTTTTTCCATCCATTTGGATCGATCACCAAACTCTATTGCCTCGAAAAAATGTCACAAACTCCATGTTTCTCTAATTTTGTGAGAGGGAATCCTTTCAGACCTATTGAACTCACCAATGATGTGGTTGTTTCTCCCATTATCATATTCGCTCGACATTGGTGACTGCCTCTCCTATGACTTCAAATATCTTCAGCTGAGGGAATCTTCTCTATTCACTATTGTGCATAGCTCTACCTCTCCACTGAACACAACATCTATTACAACTCTCTGATGGAAAAACAATCTACTGCATACATAGAATTAATTCACTCACTCAGACTATCTACTCTCTTACTCTCATAGGTCCCATTTCCTTTACATTTTCATGGGCCCTCCTGTGAGGGAGTCGGGCCCAGTCCTGCTTTGATACCATGTTGATTTTTCAAGAGAGATGATATTGTATATATATTATTATTATTATTTAATATGAAAAAAGATCACAGCTAAAAGATAGATATCCAAAGAACAACAAGGTATATCCTCAGGGAAACCCTCAAGGGGGATAAAACCCTACAAAATTTCTTGAGTATATATTCCTCAAACATGTACAATGTCATACAATGCTCTTTCATGAAATCAAGACCAAAGAGACCCAGAAATGAACCAAGAATAGCCTCTTAGATAAGTGTGTTCTACTCTCTTGTACTTATATTCAATGAGTGATCAAAATGACTCAATATAACCTCTATTTATACTCTAAAAGACCTAAAATACATGACTTATCAATAAACCCTTTCATAATTACACTTAGGAATAACCAATACAATTACACTTAGGAATAACTTCCGAAATTACATAAAATCGCAACATTTTATCAATTCATGGAAACTAGAAAGGAAGGTGAAAGTATCAAAAAGAGCATGATTCCAAAAGTTTATGACCATGATGCATATCATACCAGAATGATCTCAGTTGTAGATTATGAGAAAGGGAGGTTGATTATAGAAGTCATGGAGCCAGAGGATTTTAAAAAAAGTAACAAACATCTCTATTGATTTAAATAATGTACATCCTTTGGATAAATTTGACTTACACAGAAAAAATCCAGAGATGATAAACACATATGCTATGATAACCAATATTGGAACCAAGAAACTTCAATCCATCAATGATAATCTCAGAACTTAGTTAAAGAATGAAAATTCCACTACCAGAACTAGAAAAATAAGAGTGGAGGAGCTAGAACAATGAATGATAGAACTTTGAAAAAATACAAAAGATGATACATCTATACAAGCACTGATGAAAGAAAAAGACAAATAAATCCAAGTTTTGAAACAAAAGCTCAAAATTCCTAAAACAGACCAGGTACAAACTCCACAACTCCAGGAAATCCAAGCAAAGAAAGATTAACTTGTGAATAAAATGGTAGAGATGGGAGAACATATGGAAATGTATAAAAAATAGATTGAAAGTTTAAAAGGACGATCTTCTGCTTTTCAAGCAGCAGAAACATAATATCCAACAACTATACTATCAAGGGAATTAGCATATCTAAACCGGAAAGGAGTTGAAATTCACAGCCTAAAGAAAACAATCTCATAGAAGAAAGAAGAAATCAAAGACAAAGACAAAGTTATTTCAAAATATTAGAATATGAAGGATAAAATATTGACTGATATGGAACAAATGAAGACTAAAATTTCAAGTAAACCATATTAGGTAGGATCAAATCATCTCATCTCGGATGAAATTATCAGTGAAGTAGCCAGGCTTTGGGATTACTTAAAAATCATAGATGATGAAATGTTGTTGGTGGATGAAATAGATGAAGTGATACAAAAATCATTTCATGAATTGGGAAGAATACTACAAGTAGCCACTCATATAATAAAATTCCTAAATTCAAATTCTAGAGAAACGTTGTTGAGGAAAGATGTTAATGATAGAAAAAAAATGGTGATGGAAATTGAAAGAAACTTCACAAAGAGAAATTTGATACAACAAACTCGGAATGAATGCATAGCACTGAAAAGGAACGTGGAATATTTTTCCAACAAAATTGAGAATTTAGTGAAAATGGGGTTACCTTCAGCTTGGGATAAAGATGGTAAGTTATTGTCATATAACTACAGATAAAAAAAGTATCGCCAGGGAAAAGATGATAAGTTTCATAACATGAAAAATACTCTAAGAGGTCAAACTGTTGTTGATCTACTCGTAGATTACTTCTATCTTTTATCGCAGACAAAGAAATTATTCTCACATACCCCTACATATGAAAAATACATTGAGTTAGATATTACATTCAGATAGATGAAATCTTTTAGTTATCCTTTAGATGCAACTTGGAATCTTCTCCTCCAACTGTTGATAGGGTGACTCATCAAAGAAGAAGAAAATTAGGAATTGACTCCTCCGACTGTCCTATTTCTAGGGAGTCAAAGATTTTGTTTTATCTCAATATTCTAAAAAATAGGATCGAATAACGATTTTTGGTTTCGACCTATCTTCTATAAATACTCATGAGATCTAAATTTAAAGGATATTTTTGGCACAATCTTAAGTCTTAATAAAAATCTATGCAAGTTTTGAAGTTCAAACTTTTTTGTTTCAGATTATGTGATTTATCTTTCTCTTTGTTACCTTCATTTTCTTAATTTCTTATTAGATGTATCTACTACCATGAATGTGATGATTTGGTACAACAAATACCATCATAATGCTGCAAAGGTATAATTAAAATTTTCAGATTTCTTCAAAACTATTGTGAGTATAATAGGAGAATTATGCTTATATTTCATTATTCCTTTTTGAATTCAAAGAAGTTTTCTTTAAAGTTCAAACTATATCCTTCTTTTAAGATACATAAACAAACATTACTTCTTCTTCTAAAAGATAAAGTAATATTTATCAGAAGATACATTGCTCTAATTTGTAATTTGTTTTTATCTATATTCTTCTTTTGTCTTCTAAATCTTTAATTATCTAAAACATAAAATGATTTCCATTCTCATATTAAATCTTAAAAAAATTATATACTAAAGATACATACCTAAATTAGCAACAAAAACACTTTGTTTTAGGATAGATTGACTAAAAAAATAAATCAATTAATCTAATGGAATATTTGGTATAGTTTCTTGTCGAGAAACATCTCAAGGGTTACAACATTCTTTTGGCATCATTGTTAGGGACTTGAATTAAAAAATATATATACATCTTGGAAAGACTACATTAAAACCTACTCATTGTTGGTGTACAAATAGATAGGAAGGATAAATATCCTTCACCTAGCAACTCCTAACTTCCAATCAAGGAATCAGGAAAGAGAAACACTCGGGCTCACCCAGATCCTAAGAAAACAACGCTAGTAGCTAATCTTGAAAAAATATTGTCAAAGAAAATTCCTAAATGTACACCTACAACTCCTCTTATCATAACCTCCTCTAAACCTTAATCTTCCACCATTCCTAAATCAAAATGAAAATCGTGTGTTGATCCAAAGGACTCCATAATAAAAACTCATGTAAACCCTTCTAATCCTTCAAAATCATCCCAACTTCCATCTTCTGAAAAATCTCTTCCAAATTCCCCAAAACCATGCTTGACAGTCTCTACAGCAGACTCCATCAATATTTTCTATGAAAGTTATATCGAATTTTCTCTTAAAGTTTCTATTGTAGTTTCGCAAATACATTCAACTAAAAATTATCCTCTTATCTCTCCAAAATAATCACTTGATAATTCTCCAAATCTTTCCCCAAAGGAATCTTCTGAATATTTTTTTGTTTGGTCTACAACCCCAAAATTTTCTTTCTTAAGTCCAAAAAGGGAAGTTTTAGAGATCCCTCAAATTACTTTTCTATAAAAACCTCTTGAAGAAGGAGAGCTTCTCAAAACTTACATCAATCCCATTTTTCCTAATAAATCTCATTTAATACTTGAGCACCTAATTATGGTAGGGAAACTACCACATCAACAACCACCTCCTCCTCCACCACCAACGATTTTCAATAAAGTTGTTGCTAAATATGCTCCTTTAAATCTTATAGTGAATCTTCATGGTTTTCATAATTATTCGAATCTATTGCTTAGTTTAATGGGGAGCGTGAGACCACAACTCCTGAACATTTGGTAGCATTTTATTATTTCACTAACAATCAATGTTTGGAACACGAAGATGCATATATGAGGATATTTGTTCATACATTTGAGGGTGAAGTGAGGACATGTATTAAGGGCTTGCTACCTAATTCCATTAATTCTTGGGATTCTCTAGAAACTGTTTTTCTTAGACAATGGGGTGAAAAGAAAGATCACTTATATCTTTGACTGAGTTTGGGAATCTTAAAAAGAAACAAAATAAATATGTCTTGGATTTCATCAAGAGGTTTAATAAACTTTATAATAAAATTTCTGCAGATGTCAAACCATCACAACTAGCAACAAAAGTCACTTTTGTAGGCTCTTTTGATCCCGACTTTGCCTTATTTCTTAGAGAAAGGAGATCCACTACTGTAAATAGTATGCAAGATGATGCAGTATAAATTGAATCCAACATGATTGCAACAGACAAAGATAGAGTTATAAATGAATCGGGAGAAAGACAAAGAGAAATAAGAAAACAAAAAAAACAAGTTGGTACATCTAGTACTAACAAAAATTAGGAGGATAAAATTTAAGACATGTCGAGAATTATCAAATATTTATCAAATAAAATGGCTAGTATGGAAGAAGAGAGAAGAATTCATGACATTAGAAACAAAAATCATTTTAGAAGGCCTTTTAATCCTCCCAAGGTTTTGTAGAGAGAAAGGAGAAATCAATATCAACCTATACAAGCGCCTATCAAAAATGAAAATTTGGTTAATAACTTTGAAGAATATCCAATTGAGGATATATATGAGGAGATTAATATTATGGAAGGTGATCATTATGAATTATATGTGACTTGGGATGAATATGAAACATATATAATCTTTAACTCATATTTCAATGAAGACGATAACAATAATCACCTTGATTCATCATCATCTCAATATAGAACCTTATTAGATGCATTACAAACTGAATTACATAGAAAATATGGTCTTATACCAATAACCAATGTAAATACAACCAAAAATGATAATCAAGGTCAACCAAAAAATACACAAAATAAATACAAAGGGAAAGAAATCACAACCCCCAAACAAAATTATGATCCACATGTTATAAAGAAAAGAGATACAAAAGAAAAATAAACAGAAAAAATAAGTAGTTCTTTTAATCTGGAACATGAACTTAATAAGATCATAATCCCTATCCCTTTGTTAGAAATTGCAAAAAATCCAGTGTACAAAAAACAAGTGATGAAAATGATTGGTTTTTTTCTTGCAAAAATCCAACCGGATACATTAAACTTGCAAGATGAAAGGCCTATTGTAATGTTCGTTTCTCACATTGAGGAAAGAGGAGAATTCGTAGCCCCATTTTATGTATTTAATAGTCTACGAACATCCTTTACAAAATAGCATGCTAGATTCAGGAGCTTCTCACAATCTAATGCCAAAAATAGTTATGGAGAAGTTAGGATTACAAATCACAATACCATACCATGACTTGTATTCCTTTGGTGCAAGAAAATTTAGATGTTTAGGTATGATTAAAGGTATGGTAGTTCACTTAACCCAAATACCTGTAAAAAGTGTTTTGATGGATATAGTTGTGGCATATGCGTATGTCAACTATGGGATGGTTTTCTTTAGATCTTGGGAAAGTAAACTAGGTGGCTCATTGAAAATGGACATGAATTATGCCACAATCCCAGTATTTGGTGGAGAGACAAGGAGACTTTATATGTAAACCAAACTTGCTTACACTGGCAGTGATCCTAAACACCCTAATAATTATATTGTCTACTCGAAAGATCAAGATTTGGTTTATTTCACTTTATCTATAAATCATGAACTAGAAAGTTGTACAGAAACTGTAAATATATCTTCAAATGAAAATAATCCTGAAGATGGAATGTGGAAAATTTACTTAGATGGAGCCTCATCTTGGGAAGGTGATGGAGCAAGTATTCTTCTAGTTTCACCTTCTAGAAAACTCTTTCCATTTTCTTTTAGTTTACAGTTTGAAATTGATTCAATGAATAATGTTTGTGAATATGAAGTTTTTAATCCCTAAATAGTGGCACATTACCCCTTAATTAGGGAATATTAAATTAGTAATGCTATTTTATTTATGTTGTCTTGGGTCCATTACTTATAATCGTGCCTCCTAGTCTCCTATATATACCAAGGAGACCTTTTCATTTGGAATCATCTTGTATTGGGAAATCTATGTGGTGTATAAATTGTTGAATCATGCTGTCATTGATGCCAATGGTTTGATTGATTGATGTCAAAGGATTGATGTGAAGTGATTGATTGATGCCAAAGGATGATGTTTCATTGGTATATGATGCATATGTTGTTTGATGTAAAGATGAATCTTTATTGTCTTATCATTGTTGATAATGTGCACAAATGGATGAAATCCAAAGTGGTCCCCTTATGGTGAAATCCCTCACGGGAAGACGCTTTTCAGTTGAGTTATCCTAGAAGTATGGTTGTATAACCCATGCTTATATGTGGAATAATTAGATGAAGATCAGTGAAGTTGTTGGTGAAACTATCCTAGATGGATAGTGCTTGTCATTCCATTTCTAGTGGTATGTGGACTGTCACATAACTCCTCATGGTTTGAGAGTTATGTCCCTACGAAAATGAAGGGCCCTCATATGTAGGCTTGAAGCCCCAAAAGGTCAAAGAATTCAAAGAGCTTTAAAAGAAGA
Organism: Picea engelmannii; assembly: GCA_009831015.1. Lineage (NCBI taxonomy): Eukaryota > Viridiplantae > Streptophyta > Pinopsida > Pinales > Pinaceae > Picea > Picea engelmannii. Next base: position 2,487,056 of record ML776742.1, on the reverse strand, counting down.
AATTATTATTTAAATGTTAAAGTAAAGTGACAAAGTCAAGAAGATTATTTAAATGATAAAGTGAGGTGACAAAGTCAAGGAGCAATATTTAAATGATAAATTAATGGAGAACTTTCTAATTATTGAGAGTAGTTAACCCTAGAATGAGGAAAATAGGTTAAGTAACCTAGAAATGGGTTAAGTGACCTAGAAGTGGGTTAAGTGACCTAGAAGATGAAGAGTATAAATAAGAGGTAAGGGTCTCTTGTGAAATGCATATTTGGTATGTATATTTTGTATGCATCTCTTGAGCATGATTGGAGATCTATTCTGAGAGAGAGAGAGAGAATATGTGATGTAGGAGCATTGCTCCACCTCAACAAATGCGCCAGCACACAAAAATTCAATGGAGAAAGGGAGAGACACCAACCCTCCCATTTTTAAATTTGAAATTATCCAATACGGATTTGTTTTGTGTTGTAAGGCTGTAAATGTCAGGCCATGCCTTTGTACAGGTAGTGGTTGAGGTTTCCTTAAATGGCTACTTGTAGTAGGTCCAGATCATAGTCAGGTCTGGATAAACATTTATGGAATGTAGTTGTAGTAAATGGTGTCGTAGATGAGGTAGTAATGGCACTAAGGCAATGAAGAGGATTAAGATCATAGAGACCTCTTTTGTAATTAGTAGAGAGGAGAGAATGATAGAGAGGCCTTAGGAGGTCTTAGAAGTTCTGAGAGAGAGCTTGAGATAACTGGGACTTTTTTACAGTCCATTTTTTGTAATCATCTATATAGACTACAGAGATAATAGAAAAGAAATTGTTCATGCATATTGTGTGTTTATGTACATATTTTCTTTATATGTTTTTATGAATTTTCATGGTTTGAATGTGTATCTGGTGAAGTATTTCATGAGTTTCAATTGTTTCTCATATTTGAGTTTCCGAGTGCAAGGAGTGCACACAGTCTGCAAAGAGTGCATTGACAGAGGTTTAACCTCAAGGGAAAGCTCAGGAGGGATACCATTGGACCTTCATCAACGGAAGTGCAAGGAGTGCACAGGAAGAAATATGTATCGAGTTCAAAGAGAACCAAAGTTACTGAGGAATCTGTATAGCTCTGCTAGGTGGGCATTGAGTCAATGCAAGTGTGAACAAAAGAACTCCATTTTGATTTTGGGAGAAACAGATTTACTAAAAATTATGTGAGGAACAGCTCTGCAAGGAGTGAATCGAGAAGAAGAACGCCAGGAGGGAGAGAAGTATTTCTTGTTCAAGAAATACTTCGAATTCTGAGTTTGATGAAATCTCCAAAATGCAAGGTGTGTGTGGGAGATCGAAATGTTCAAAGAGATCAAGCTCTGGAGGAGTAACACAAAAAGTGCATGGGAGTCGGACTTGTTCTGAATCCATAAGCTCAGAAGAGATAACGCTTGCAAGAGAGAAGTGAGACCAAGAGTTAGGTTCACAGGAGGAAGTTCAATGGCCAAGATCTTTGGACGTGGAATAAGTCTTCCAAGTCAGGAGAATTCTAAAGCTCAGGAAGAAGAGAGACCAAAGCCATTAGATTGGTTGTGAGGGGGAATCTGAGTCGTCATATTTGAGTTCAGCGAACAAAGGGAGTGAAAAGGAAATAATGGATCCCATCCGTTGGATCTGAGTGGGAAGGATCAACAGTCTTTTGATCAGAGGAAGGTGCATTATTTTTAACGCTCACATGCACAGGAGAGAGAATCTCTCAATCTTTGAAACTTGAGATTCCTGAAGCGCGGAGATCCGAAGGGCTGGAATGAATATGGACCGCTGGACCCAGAGGGAATACGTTTCAATGGGTCGGAAGATCCAAGGGAAGGTGAATGTTGAAGTGTTGAAACAGCCAAAGAGCCAAGAGACATCGATCTGTGAAGGGACACTTGTCACCAAATCGTGAGCTTTGGGGAAAATTACCCTGGAGTTTCAGTTTGAGAACTAAAATAGTTGAAGATCGAAGACCCGAAGTAAATATGGACTGTCAGAACCAGAAAGGGGTACGTGGCGAAATATCATGGACTACAGGAAAATTGTATTGAATCTCTCAGTTAATATTTGAGATCCGTGAAGTCCAAAGAGTCGAAGTAGCTCTGAGCCATCAGATCACCGGAAGTGAATTTGAGCCATTGAACCAGGAGAGGAGATGTGGTGAAGAAATGAGCACTCCGGGTAAAGTCTTGAAGTGATTCATATCCATCAAATCAAGGGACGTATGGTGTAGATCCATGCACTCCGGGTAAATACCCGAAGTAATCCTCGATCGTCAGATCAGAGGGAGACACGCATCATTGTATTATCAACTCTGGCTAAAATCCACAGGAAGGCAAGAGTTTGACATTTGATATTTTCAAATCCCTAAAATTCGAAATGATGAGAGTCGTCAGTGCGAAGGAGGACACGTGGTGCCAGATCTAGAACTCCGAAAGAAAACGAAGGAGGAAAAGTCCAAAGACCTAGAGAATATCTTGATCGTTGATAGAGAAGGGAGTTTTAGGACCGTTGATCTGGTTGAGGAGGCCAAATTCCTGAAGCAGAAGCACATCCATTGATTGGGGAGATATGTGTCAGCAGATTTTCTACTCCGGAAGATTACCAGTCAGTAGCAGCAAGAATTTGAGAATTGCGATTCTTGAATGTTGGACCCACGGAGGAGATCCTAGCCGTATATTCAAGGGGACAGATGGCAACAGATCTTCTACTCTGGGAGTTTTCCATATAGGGGAGAGTGGAGTTTGAGAGTTGAAACTCTTGAAGTCCGGAAAGGCGGAGTCAATAACAGTCATTGATTTGAACAGAATACATGTCAACAGATCATAGAGATCTGTGGAGACGCGTGGGAGGAAGAAAGAAGATCGAAACAGAAATTGATAGCAATCGTTGATCGCAAGCAGCGCCAAAGGAGAAGAGATCAACGAAAAGAAGGGATTGTGGGGCCAAGACATGCTCGGACGATAATATTCTTTGAGCGGGCTGCAATTTCAACCACTATTTTAGTGACGTGGTACGTGTCAGCACGAGGAGGATTGCGAGGAGAAAAGCAGGTTGGTTGGAAACAACTCTTGATCACGCCCACAATCATGCATTAGCATAAGGCAAAACCCAGTGACATATGAAGAAGGGGCTAGTGAAAAGGAGCTAGCACACGTGAACTAAAGAGTGCTAGAACGCGCAGACAGAGGGTGCGAGTGTCACAGGACCTGCGCCAAATGAAGGAAAGGAGTCTATGTATAATTGATCTGGGTTCATTCAGGATCACGCAGAGTCGATCCGACTCAACAATTGGAATGATACAGAGAATGAGAGGTCACAAAACCCAAGGAGGGGAGGGGGGTAGCATCAGGTGGTATGAGAGAATAGAATTGATTTTTGTAGGCAACTGAGGAAATTAGAAGACCGAGCCTTTCTTACAAATAGCAGACAAAGGAGAGACAGTGAAAGGAGATGACCTGATAACATCAGGTGGTATCATAAACATGAGTTTTCCTATAGAAAAAAGGTGAAAGGAGGGCATAGTACTTATGCTCTGTAAGAAGGTTCTTGCATGGACGCAACAACAAAAATTTAAACAACTGTGTGAGTTGTAAGAGAAGATGGAGGTGCTCTTGGATGAAGAGTAATCCATAGACTTTCCAGGAGGGCAGGAAAGAGGTGGAAATGAATACTGAAGGCTATGGATGTGGTTGAAGAGAAGGTCGCAAGAAGAAATGCAATCCATAGATGGATATGGAGTTCAATTAGATAAAATCACAAATGGAGAAGCTTTCATTTAAAATGCAGCAGGATGCAAAAGTGCATTGGGTGTATGAGTGGCCCATGAAAAAGAAGGCAAAGTGGCCAGTAAAGAAATTGTTGGCTAGATAAAAATGAAGATTGATGAGAAGGTGGTTGAGGCATGCTAAAAACCTCAATAACACAGAGGAGGAACTGATTCACATATATGAACCAGAGACTGGGATAAATCTCAGCGATGAGGAGAAGAAGAGGTCAAATGAAGATCTCGTAAACTTCCAAGTGGGCAGAAATGGACTTTCAAGTTTCCAGGTGGGAAATGGAAAGAGAGCAAGTGGAGGTATCGTGTACTGCCAGAGGAGTAGTGATGAAAGTTCATATTTCCAAGTGGGCAATGAGATGGGATCGATTGATCTCATAGACTGCCAGGTGGGCAGTAGAAAATTCCCAAATTTCTAGGTGGGTAGGGGGGAAGAAATTAGACTATATGAAAGTCACGAGAGCTCAAAAGTGAGTTCATGTAAACAAGGAGAACTGATAGGTGAAAGTTCATGTGGATTTGTAGACCATGTGAATGAATATGTTGAGAAGTTAGAAACTTCCACCATCAAAGAGGAGGATCAGAAGAGTATTTTGATCATTGGAGGATCAAAGAATTCCTACCAAATAGCCAAGTGAAGGCTAGTGCACATGATGAAAGTGAAACATCAGAGGAAGGACATTTAGCGATGACTTTCATGATGAAGGAGAAGGTATAAAATCTTCCCAAGGAGAAGAAGAAGAGGAGCACATAGTTGAAATTATCACTCAATGGGAAATAGAATTGAGGATGTTGGAGGATTGGTTGGACAATCCAGAACCAGCAGATGGTTGCCAGAAGATGGTCATGCAAAATTCAGGAAAAGAGCAATCGACAAAATTGCTCAAAATTTTCAGCCAAGAAGATGAACAGGAAATGACTGCAACATCAGAGCCTGCAGCAAAAGAGGGAGCAGATAGTATAGACCTTGTTGATCTACATGAGGAATTAGAGGCCTTGGAGAGAGGTAGGCACTAGCAACAGGCTAAGTTGGAGACAGATGGAGGAGCATACCAGCTAGAGGAATGGTTGGAAGGATTTGGAGATATGCCAGCACAAGAGGGATCCAAGAAACAACTTAGTGATGAGACTGTGGAATTGAAGTCTGCAGCAGAGTGGAAACTCAATTCCACAAGGGGAAGTAAAGACATCATGGGAAGACTACATAAGAAGAGCCAACCACTAGAGCAACTGGATGGGTTGATAGAAGAGATAAGGAAGATGATGTTGAGGTCAATGCAAGAAACAGTCAGTAAAAGGGAGCTAAACAGAAGAGAGCATGCCATAGTAGCAGGGAAGAAACCGAAGAGGAAGAAGAAGCAGAAGTAGTAACAACATAGTTGGAGAGGAGAAAGAGGACAACTCTAGAAGAGAATTTGGGATCCAGGAGGTTTTCAACACTAGAGAAAAGAATCTCATGATATGGATCTCATGTTTTTCCTAGTAGTGGAGTATGATGCAGGAGCATGGCTCCACCTCAACAAATGCACCAACACACCAGAATGCAAACACACAATGGAGAAAGGGAGAGGCACCAACCCTCCCATTTTTAAATTTGAAATAATCCAATACGGATTTTTTTTGTGTTGTAAGGTTGTAAATGCTAGGCCATGCCTTTGTACAGGTACTGGTTGAGGTTTCCTTAAATAGTTACTTGTAGCATGTCCAGATGGTAGTCAGGTTTTCATAAACATTTATGGAATGTAGCCATAGTAGTTGGTGTCATAGTTGAGATAGTAATGGAACTAAGGCGGTGAAGAGGATTAAGCTTGTAGAACCCTATTTTGTAATTAGCAGAGAGGAGAGAATGATAGAGAGGCCTTAGGAGGTCTTATAAGTTCTGAGAGAGATCTTGAGAGAAATGGGACTTTGTTACAGTCCAGTTTTTGTAATCATCTATATAGACACACAGAGATAATAGAAAAGCATTTTTTCCTGCATATCGTGTGTTTATGTACATGTATGCTTTATATGTTTTTATGCATTTTCATGGTTTGAATGAATAACTGGTGAATTATTTCATGAGTTTCAATTATTTCTCATCTTTGAGTTTCTGAGTGAAAGGATCCGCAAAGAGTGCATTGACAGAGGTTTTAACTCAAGGTAAATCTCAGGAGGGATATCGTTGGACCTTCATCAGCAGAAGTGCAAGGAGTGCACATGAAGAACTATGTATCAAGTTCAAGGAGAACCAGAGTTACTAAGGACCCTGTAGAGCTCTGTCGAGTGGGGATTGAGCTGGTCCAAGTGTGCAATGAAGAACTTCATTTTGAGTTCGATAGAAACATAGTTACTGAACACTCTGTGAGGAAAAGCTCTGCAAGGAGTGCATCGAGCAGAAGAAATCCAGGAGGGTGAGAAGTATTTCTTGTTCAAGAAATCCTTGGGATTCTGATTTTGATGAAATCTTGAGAATGCAAGGTGTGCGTGGGAGATCGAAATCTTCGAAGAGATCAAGCTCAGGAGGATTAACGCAAAACATGCGTGGGAGTCAAACTTGTTCTAAATCCATAAGCTTAGAAGAGATAATAGTTGGAAGAGTGAAGCGAGACAGAGAGTCGGGTTCGCAGGAGGAAGTTCAAAGGCCAATATCTTTGGACATGGACTAACTCTTCCAATTCATGAGAAGTCTAAAGCTCAGGAAGAAGAGAGACCATAGCCATCAGATTGGTTGTGAGGGGGAATATGAGTTGTTGTATTTGAGTTCAGCGAATAGAGGGAGCGCAAAGGAAAGAACAGATCCCATCCATTAGATCTGAGTGGGAAGGATCAACAATTTTATGATCAGATGAAGGTGCATGAGTCTTAATGCTCGCATGCACAACAGAGATAATATCTCAAGGTTTGAAACTTGAGATTTCTAAAGCGCAGAGAGTCGAAGGGCCAGAATGAATCTGGTCCATCGGACCCAGAGGAAATATGTGTCAATGGGTCTAAATATCCAAAGGAAGGTGGTGGTTGAAGTGTTGAAATAGTCGAAGAGTCAAGAGCCATCGATCTACGAAGGGACACTTGTCACTAGATCGTGAGCTTCAGGGAAAATTACCCTGGAGTTTTAGTTTGATAACTGAAATAGCCAAAGCCCGAAGACCCAAAGTAAATATGGACCGTCAGAACCAGAAAGTGGTACATGGTGAAATATTTTGGAGTCTGGGAAAATTGTATTGAATCTCTTAGTTGTGATTTGGTATCCGCAAAGTCCAGAGAGTTGAAGTAGCTCTAAGCCGTCAGACCACCCGAAGTGAATCTAAGTCATCCGACCAGGAGAGGAGACATGGCGAAGAACTGAGCACTTCAGGTAAAGTCCCAAAGTGATTCATAGCCATCAGATCAAGGGAGACATGGCATAGATCCATGCACTCCTAGTAAATACCCGAAGTAATCCTCGATCGTCATATTAGAGGGGAGACATGCGTCAGTGGAATATCAAATTCGGATAAAATCCACAGGAAGGCATGAGTTTGAAATTTGAGATTTTCGAAGTCCATAAATTGTAAATGAAAAGATTCATCGGTACGGAGGAGGACACGCGGCTTCAGATCCAGAACTTTGGAAGAAAACAGAGGAGGAAAAGTCTGAAGACCTGGAGAAGATATTGATAGTTGATCGAGAAGGGAGTCTGAGGACCGTTGATCTGGTTGAGGAAGACAAAGTCCCAAAATGGGAGCACAACCACTGATTGGGGAGATACATGTCAGCAGATCTTCCACTCCGGAAGATAACCAGTCAGCAGCAGTGAGAATTTGAGAATTGAGATTCTCGAAGGTCGAACCCACGGAGGAGATCCTGGTCGTAGATTCAAGGGTACAGGTGGCATCAAATCTTCCACTCCAGGAGATTTCCATATAGGGGAGAGTGGAGTTTGAGAGTTGAAACTCCCGAAGGACGGAAAGGTGGAGTCAACAACAACCGTTGATTCGAATAGACTATGTGTCAATAGATCGTAGATATTTGTGGAGATGCGTGGAAGGAAGAAAGAAGAGAGGAATGAAAATCGATAGGAGTTGTTCATCGCAGGAAGCGCCAAAGGAGCAGAGATTGATGGGCATAAGGGATTGCGGTGCCAAGACATGCTCAAACAATAATTTTCCTTGAGCATGCCACAATTTCAACCACTATTTTAGTGACGGGGTACGTGTCAGCATGAGGAGGATTGCAGGGAGAAAAAAGGGTTGGTTGGAAATCACTCTTACCCGCACTTGCAATCATGCATTAGCACAAGGGCATAGCCGAGGGACATATGAAGAAGGGGCTAGTGAAAAGGAGCTAGTACTCGTGAACTGAAGAGCGCTAGAACGTGCAGACAGAGGGTGCGGGTATCACAGGACCTATGCCAAACAAAGGAAAGGGGTTTGTGTATAATTGATCTGTATTCATTCAAGGTCCTGAGGATTCGATATAACTCAACAATTGGAACGATATAGAGACCGGTAGGTCATAGAACCCCAGGAGGGGAGGGGGGCTGCATCGGTATGGAGGATCTCATGGACACATCAAAGTTTTGACAAGTCTGAGATCATGACAAAAAAAGTCTGGAAAGTTCAAAAACCCTAGTTTTTGAGGTATACATGGGATACAATGGGCCAGGACTTATACATACACGGGTTGTATGAAGCCAAGTCACGTAGAGTTGATGAAGTCATGGAAATCAATGTTTGAGCTTATGACTAGTTGTTGAGGACTGAAGCAGGTTCCAGATCTGCATTCTATGGGCTCAGATCTTCCATGGAAACTCTGGTATGGTTATATTGTTGTCTTGATGGATACTAGTGCTTGTTGTGTGGTGAATGCTTGAGGCATTATTGATATGGATGTTGTGATGTGGTTTGTGTTAGATGATAGAGTGAGCAACACTCTTATGATTCAGTACCGATATGATTTCTATAGTATATTGGTTGTTTATACATTATTGAGTAGCATTCATATTTTATGGTGGAGAAGCATGAGTGAGTTGTTGGAGAGATTGGATGTGTTGTGACTGGATATGAGTCAGACTGGACAGTGAATGACAGAAGAGAATGTGAATGAAGGTTGCTTAAGATCTGAGTGTGTGATGAAAAGAAAACCCTAGTTTCTCATATGTTGTACGCAGGCTTTAGTACAGACGGACCGCATGCATACACAGGATGTAGTGAGCCAGGGTGCGTACATACGCGAGTTGCACTGCTGACAGGTCACGTACCTATTGCAGATTGATATATGTTGAGGATTTTTGCCTCATCTCAGTTGGTGTTGAGTGTGTAATTTGAGTCTTGCAGTATAGAGCTGGTGCTCTTGTAGAGTTGTAATCTATTCATTTGTTGCTGAAAAACCCCAAGGATTGTAGTCCATAATAAAAAGAAAATTGTACATACATATTGTGTTCTTTGTGTTCCTTGTGGTGATGATTTGTTGATGATATATTGATGATATATGTTGTTGATATGTGTTCACATTTAACTGGTTATAAATGACAACAATGAGTAATGAGTTAATGGTGATTTCTTACTAATGAGTTTTGTGTAAGAGGGAAGTTTGGGAAAAAGAGCCCCATGTTCGACAACACAGGTATTCCAACAGAGGATGAACACCTTCAGTAACCACTCACATAACCAGATCAAATATCAACACACTGATGTTTTCATGTGGTAAAACCTCTATGGGGAATCATCCACGGCCCCAGCCAACACGGCCACTTGGAGCAGTTTATTAATGCAAAGAAAAAAATTACAGAGAGATTTTACAAGAGAGTTTCTCACAATCGATCATCGGCAAATGACCCTCCATGATCTTTAAATAGAGATCATGGACCAATCGGGTGCTAAGCCATGGATCAATGGCCGTTAAGATCGAGGAGAGTATGAACCATCGGATCACTCTATGTCGGGAACATATCGTGACCATCGTATTTCCTAACTACAAATGCATACTAATGCATACTAAAGAAACACACTTTTACCTAACAACATATTAGACCAAGTATATCTTAACTAACTCCTAAGTGTCTAAATA
>ML776742.1:2451957-2476107 GCA_009831015.1 Picea engelmannii | reverse complement strand
TAGTCAATGCCTTCAACTTGGGAAAATCCTTTGGCAACTAATCGAGCCTTGTGTCTTTCAATACTTCCATATGATGCATACTTAGTTCGGTATACCCATTTGCATCTAACAAGTTTTCTTCCTTTTGGAAGAGGTACAAGATCACAAGTATCATTTTCCGTTAAAGAATAATACTCCTCATTCATTGTTGTATCCCAATCTGGATGACCGGAACCTTCTGCAAATGTCTCTGGATCATGAGTTTCTGAAACTTGAGCCAAAAGAGAAGAGGCTCGTTGGAACTGAGAACGTGTCTAATGCTGATCTGAAGGATCACCGACAAGATCACCAGCGAGCCTCTGATACCATGTTCTATAACACAGGTATTCCAACAGAGGACGAACACCTTTAGTAACCACTCACATAACCAGATCAAATATCAACACACTGATGTTTTCACATGGTAAAAACCCTACGGGGAAACATCCACGGCCCCAGCCAACGTGGCCACTTGGAGCAGTTTATTAATGCAAAGAAAAAGATTACAGAGAGATTTTACAAGAGAGTTTCTCACAATCGATCATCGGCAAATGATCCTCCATGTTGTTTAAATAGAGATCATGGACCAATCAGGTGTTAAGCCACAGATCAATGGCTATTAATATCGAGGAGAGTATGAACCGTCAGATCACTCTATGTCGGGAACATATTGTGACCGCCGTATTTCCTAACTACAAATGCATACTAATGCATACTAAAGAAACACACTTTTACCTAACGACATATTAGACCAAGTAGATCTTAACTAACTCCTAAGTTTCTAAATATCCTAACACCCCACACTCATTCACCCACCCCCCCGGGTCTAAGTGTGGTCGGTGTGTCCAACAATTGGTATCAGAGAGAGCCTTCACTATAAGCCTTAACAAGCTTGGAGGAGATCCATGGACACACAAATGGATGATGAAATTCCAATCCTTGATGAGGAAAACTATTCTACTTGGGGAATAGAAATGAGAGTGCATTTGAAGAAAATAGAAATAGGAATTTGGAAGGGATCCATTGGTGGATCATTTTCATTGAATAAAAAGTCAAAGTTTGTAGCTCAAAGGGAAGGAAAGAAGAATGATGCATTGGCTCTCAAGACCATTCTTATTGGACTCTCAAGTCCTATCAAAGAGAGCATGGGACAATTCACCTCTGCCAAGGATCTATGGCTAAAGATAGAGGAGACATATCAAATAAATAAGGAGAAGGAAGATATTGAAGACCACTCCATCAAGATCATTAAAGGTAAAGAATCTCCAAAAACTCTTGAATGCATTATTTCTAAATGTGATCTTGAAAACATTTCAAATGAAGACAAAGAATCATGTGATGATGGCACAAATGAAGATCATGAAGATATTTCAAGTGAAGACAAAGAATCAAGTGATGATGTTGTCAAAAAGAAATATCTTGAATATATTTCAAATGAAGGTAAAGAATCCTCAAAGACACTTGATTGCAACGATTCAAAATGTGATGATGTTAAATGTTTCTCTACAAGTGAAGAAGAAAATCTAGAAATAGTTTATGTAGAATTTGATGGTAGTTATCCCGTGGAAAGAATAGAATAAGGACTATTAGAACTTCAAAAGAAAGTTGAAGAGGGTCTATATAAATATATCAATGACCACTATTATATAGTCTATAGCTATCTTTCAGATAACACTAAAAAGTTTCTCAAGAAGATTCAAAGGCACATATTGAAGTTAAGGGAAATGCTCGAAGAACAAAAGGAGAGTAATAAGACTCAATTAGATGAAAAAGAAAAGGAGATCACAATACTAAAGAATGAAAAAGAAGATAATAAGGTATATGATGAGATTAGGAAAAGTTTTGAAACTATTGTCCATATCAAGACCCAAATTGAAGAAGCCAAAAGGGTAGAGGAACTATTGAGGAATCAAATAAATGAAAAGGAAGAGTCATGTCATAAGTTAGAATCTGAAGCGGTTGATATTAGAAAGAAAGTAGAGAAGTCAAAAAAATTCTTTAATAGCTCACATATCTTGAATGGGATCTTGGAAATTCAAATATCACCATATGATAAATCAAGTCTTGGATACAAGAAATAATCTACACATGTTGAAGCAAGCACCTCAAAGAAGCATGAGGTAAAGGATGAAGAAAAAGTTGCAAGTCAACCATCTACAAAAGGCAATGAAAGTTTCAAAATAACTAAGCAAGAAAGACATCAAGACGTTACATTTACACCTCAAAAGGGATGGACACCAAAGCAAAGGTATGAAAGTGTTTTTCATGGTCAATGTTATTCATGTAATGAATATGGTCACAAAGGTTTGGAATGTAGATATTATGAAACGAGAAATAATGAAAGATTTCATAACACCATAAGATGTTGGGGATGTGATCAAGTAGGACGCATTGTTGTTCACTTTCACACCATGAGATGCTACAGTTGTAGTGGATTTGGCCACAAATCCTATGATTGTTGGAACACAAGAAGAAAGTCCATGATGAGGACTTCGTATAACATGACTAGAAGAAGGAATGAATTAAGAAAGGGAGACATATTTGAAAATATGGAAGCTCAGAGCTCAAGTTATGAGAAGAAGGAACACCTTCAGAAGTGGGTGAAGAAGAATGAGAAACCATAACAGAATGAAAGCCTAAAGGGGAGCTCAAGTGTGTCATCTACTGAAGCATACGTGGATGACAGTGGTATCAGTCGCGTACATATGCATGATGACCTATGAATAGGTCGCGTACATATGTGATCTGTTGTGCAGCAGTTCGTGTATATGTGGTAAATCCTTGGGAAAAAGGCAATCCACATGGGTTGCATCCTGTTGTGATCGTATAACTCTGTATTGCAGGCTTTAACATGGTTTGTTGCAGGTTCTAACACTGTTTGCTGCAGGTTTTCATGATTCCATATTGGATTATGTAATGTGATGATAAAAAATAATGAAAGGCTATCTTAGATACACGACACTAACCCATGAGTATGGATTGAGGCATTTTCTGTTGACTAACAATGTTGGTTATGATAGTGAAGTTATGGAACCTTGGTTACGTGATATATCGTGATGATGCTAGCTAGATATTTCATTGATCTATTTGAAGCATACTACTAGTACATGTGTTGTTGGATACTTAGTATTTGTTGTAGTGAATGGAGTATTGATGTTGATATGTTGGTGTACATGGCTGGTACACATTTGAGTTTCATTGATATATCTTATGATGTATTATTGAAGCATTTTTGTTGGATATCTTGCTGCATGCATTTGGCACATGGTGGGACTACATATCGGGACATATAGTTGGTGATTTGGTGATTTGATGAGGTGATCATGTTGTACATCATTGATGAGTCTAATCTATAGTAGATGCATGATTGGTACACTTATAGCACATTGAGGCACCTACTAACAGTTTGATTGGCACATGTTTTTTTATGGTTTTGACATACATGGATGAGGATTCATTTTTTTGTATTGGTGCATGTACTTGCTTGGTACAAGTGGTGATACATGTTGATGTGCATGTTTGGTACACTCATAGATGGAATATGTTTGAATGGTAGTACTTGACTAAAAGTACACCTTTGGTATTACTTGGTTAGCACAACAATTGGTATTTGTTTGAGATACATGGTTATGGCACTTGGTTCATGGTGGAGACATATCATGAGTGATATGACACTTATTTTTACATACTAGTAGATGCACATGGTTGGCATATTGGTAGATTCACATGGTTGTCATATTGGTAGATGCACATGGCTTGCATGTTGATGCTATCTTTTGGCACATTGTATGGTGTTGATGTACATGGTTGATGTACATGGGTGTTGTGCATGATGAGCACACATTTTGGTACATGATGTACTTGGTTGATATATTATTTATATTTCATTGTTGACATATCTTTTGTTTCATGTTATGGCATGAGATTTGATGCATGGACAGGTCCAAGGATCGTCATAGAAAGAGAGGTTGTTCTATGATCTAGTTGAGCAGTAGCACTTGCAGTAGAAGCATATTCCAGTGGTAGCATATTGTTCATATTTAAGTGAAGATAGGGGGAGACATACCCATAGGGGGATTCATTCTTCTTCCCATGGTTCTAGGAGGAGATATTTATCAGATGCATACCTGGTAAAGAACCATATACTTGAAGAAAGAGCACATAGGCATAATTCGAGGGGGAGCGATGGTCACAGGGGGAGTATGAGAGATGTATTTTCATCATTACATCAGAGTGATATCCCTTGATCAAAAGGGGATAGATTTTTCAGAGGAAGATCAAAGGCATTCAGACATGGGGAACAACCCCAAAGAGAGTTCAAGAAGGGGGAGAAGCCCCAAGGGGAGAATGACCCTTTGCCATTGATGTCAAAGGGGGAGAGATAGTCACATTGATGTGATTGATGTTTATTGATGGGGAGAGATAGTCACATTGATATGTTTGGGGACTATTGATGTAGAGCATGCCTTGTCTACATGTTGACATCAATGATTGGTGTTGACATCAATGTTGGTATTTCCATCAATGCCAAAGGGAGAGATTGTTGAATCATGTTGTCATTGATGCCAATGGTTTGATTGATTGATGTCAAAGGATTTATGTCAAGTGATTGATTGATGTCAAGTGATGATTGATTGATTGTTTTCAAAGGATGAATGATTGATTGATTGATTCCAAAGGATGATGTTTCATTGGTATATGATGCATATGTTGTTTGATGTAAAGATGAATCTTTATTGTCTTATCATTGTTGATAAGTTGCACAAATGGATGAACTCCAAAGTGGTCCCCTTATGGTGAAATTATTCATGGGAAGATGCTTTGCGGTTGAGTTATCCTAGAAGTGTGGTTGGATAACCCATGCTTATATGTGGAATAATGAGATGAAGATCAGTGACGTTGTTGGTGAAACTATCCTAGATTGATAGTGCTTGTCATCCCATTTTCGTTGGTATGTGGAATGTCACATAACTCCTCATGGTTTGAGATTTATGGCCCTATGAAGATGAAGGAACCTCATATGTAGGTTTGAAGCCCCAAAAGGTCAAAGAAGTCAAAGAGATTGCAAAGAAGAAATTATTATTTAAATGTTAAAGTAAAGTGACAAAGTCAAGAAGATTATTTAAATGATAAAGTGAGGTGACAAAGTAAAGGAGGAATATTTAAATGATAAAGTAATGGAAAACTTTATAATTATGGAAAGTGGTTAACCTTTAGAATGAGGAAAATAGGTTAAGTAACCTAGAAATGTGTTAAGTGACCCAGAAATGGGTTAGGTGACCTAGAAGATGAAGAGTATAAATAAGAGGCAAGGCTATCTTGTGAAATGCATATTTGGTATGTATCTTTTGTATGCATATCTTGAGCATGATTGAAGATCTATTCTGAGAGAGAGAGAGTATGGAGGATCTCATAGATGCATCAAAGTTTCGACAAGTCTGAGATCATGATGGAAAAAGTCTCAGAAGTTCAGAAACCCTAGTTTCTGAGGTATACACAGGCTACAATGGGCTAAGACACGTACATATGTAGGTTGTATGAAGACAAGGCACATACAGTGGATGAAGTCATGGAGATCAGTGTTTGAGATGATGACTAGCTCTTGAAGACTGAAGTAGGTTCCAGATATACATTCTATTGGCTCAGATCTGCCATAGAAACTCTTGTATGGTTATATTATTGTCTTGATGGATATTGTTGCTTGTTGTGTGGTGAATTCTTGAGGCATTCTTGATATGGTTGTTGTGATGTGGTTTGTGTTGGATGATAGAGTGAGAAACACTCTTATGATTCATTACTGATATGATTTCTATAATATATTGGTTGGTTATACATGATCTAGTACCATTCATATTATATGGTGGAGAAGCATGAGTGATTTGTTGGAGAGATTGGATGTGTTGTGACTGGCTATGAGTCAGAATGGGTAGTGAATGATAGAAGAGAATGTGATTGAAGGTTGCAGAAGATCTGAGTGTGTGATGAAAAGAAAACTCTAGTTGCTCATATGTGATACGCAGGTTGTAGTACATATTGACCACGTGTATACGCGGGCTGTAGTGAGCTAGAGTGCGTACATACGCGGGATGAACTATTGACAGGTCATGTACCTATTGCAGATTGATATTTGTTGAGGATTGTTGCCTCATCTCACTTTGTGTTGAGTGTGTAAGTTGAGTCTTGTAGTATAGAGTTGGTCCTCTTGTATAGTTTTACTCTATTCAGTAGTTGCTGAAAAAACCCCAAGGATTGTAGTCTGTAACAAAAATAAAATTGTACATACATCTTGTGTTCTTTGTGTTCCGTGTGGTGATGATTTGTTGATGATATACTATTGATATATGTTGTTGATATGTGTTCACATTTAACTGGCTATAAATGATAGCAATGAGTAATGAGTTAATGGTGATTGCTTACTAATGAGTTTTGTGTTAAAGGGAAGTTTCGGAAAAAGAGCCCCACAGTAATTCACCCCCCCCCTCTAAGTGTGGTCAATGTGTCCAACAATGTACAAGGAGGTTTCCCCCTCGAAGAGGCTTATTATCTAAAATTATCTCTTTTTAAAGGCATTAAGTACTTAATCTGAGGTTTTTCTATGATATCTTGGTATTTGGTTCCTAGCATTTGGTATCATAGCTCAAGGTCTTGGGGTTTCGTTGTTATATCTGAGACACCTTGGTATTTTCTCTATAAAAATTTTTATATGACATTTCAAAAGGAACCCCTTAGAGGATATTTAGTAGATAGATCAAGGTACATGGGTTTAAAATTTCATCTCTTGAGGCGTTATACTTTTAGAGATATATACTGTGTAATATAGGGTTCTGTAATCATCCTGAATTTAGTCATCTCAGAATTTTTTCTATAAACATTTTTCTGTACATTTTCAAACCCTAAAATACAGATTTTATTCATACAAGTTATCAAGGTATATGTGATAAAAATTTCAGCATCTTGTTCATCCTATGGTTTTAGATACACCTTGTGCAAGATAGGGTATCTGACTAGTCTTATTAACTAGTCTCAAATAGGTCTTCCAGGTAAAAAAATGATATCTTCCTCGTTGAGTATCTAAATAAAGTGAGACCCATTTCATTGAAAATTGAAAAGTCTGTATTATTTTTGGTACAAGTTTCATAATAAAATATCATATATTGTGATCTTGGCATGCTTTACAAGTACGATCTCCTGGAAGGGACAAAATTCAACAAGGTCTGGGGAAGTTACCATAAATTCCACTTGGCACATCCAATTTTGATTAGAATTGTGGAATTACAAAGAAGACGTATCAGAGAGCTACAAAAATTAAGGTTTAAAAGTGATAATTTGCCATCATGCCACCAAAAAAGGGAACTTCTACACCAATTAAGCCTCTAGACGATCCTACTTAGACTCTTGATGAAGGTGAAGAAATGCGCAAAAACATAAAGTATTTAGAAAAGGAGACAGTAACAAAATATGAACTACGAAGGATGATGGATTCAACTGAAGCTCGGTTGGAGGAATTAATGCATACTAACATGGAGGGTTTCAAAAGGGAGATCATGGAAGGATTGAAAAATTTTCTAATAGAGAGGACACCTGAAAGTGAAAATATATCCCATGAAATTCATGATGAGGACAAAAGGAAGATGAATCAAGAATGGAGAAACTCCAACTTTGGGTTGAATACCAACCACTTTCCTATGATCAATATGAGGAAGTTTGATGGAAAGGATCCAATCACATGGATACTTCAAATGGAGAAATTATTTGATCTACATTATGTGCCACATACATAAAAGGTATGAATTTCTTCTTTATATTTAGAACCCAATCATTTTTTGTGGTATCGATGGCTTTGTTCTCGGAAATCACTCGTCACTTTGGCAATGTTCACAGAAGAAATGATATCCCACTATGAGGATACAAAGAGAAATACCTTCTTTAGCCAATTGATAAATCTCAATCAAAAGGGTTCAGTAGCAAAGCACATTGAGAACTTCCAAATATTGAATATAAAGGTAACAGATATTCCAGATGAGCACTTGATTGATGTATTCATAGGAACTTTAAAAGATAACATTCAACATGAGGTTCTCCTTTAGGAACCCAAATCATTGTAGAATCCATTCAGGGTGGCAAGAAATGTTTAAAGTAAAAATATGGCTATGTCTACTAGAAGGACGACTCATAACATCTCTCGAGAGAATAATGTTGTATCTTGTAAAACACCTCAACAATTAGAGGAAAGAAAAGAAAGCGGTTTATTCTTTAATTGTGACAACAAGTACAATAAGGGACATAAGTGTGGTGAGAAGAAATTATTCTACATAGATTGTGAAGAGGAAGAAGAACAAGAACAAGAACCATCTCAAGATGAAAAAGTAGAAGTGATTTATTTTGAAGATTTGACTCCCATGATATCATGTAATCCATTGGTTGGAATTATAACTCCTCAAAACCTCAAGATCGAAGGATATATCAAAAATAAAAATTTGATAGTACTAATTGATTTTGGTAGTACTCATAATTTCATTCACTATAAATTAGCCAAAGATCTCAATTGTTTTGTATATCCAGTGCTAGAGTTTCAAGTAATGATTGCAAATGGAGGAATTATTAATTTCTCAGGAAAATGCAATAAGATCAATCTTACTATGTGGGAATATGTAATGAATATTCCAATGATTGTTATACCCATGGGTGGTGTTGATGTCATAATAGGAATCTAATGGTTACAATAATTAGGAACAATGACTTTTAATTTTCAAGAACTTTTCATGAAATTTTCATTGGAAGGAAAAGAAATTGAGTTAAGGGGTATCACATGGAAACCAAGTAAGGTGATAAGATCTAATGGCATGACAAAATTATTGAAAGAGGGGAATCAAGTTGTAATTTCACAACTATGCTCACTAGATCTTCGAACATCTAATCCATCTATTCCTCTAGATCTCCAAGGGATCATTGATAAGCATTCCAAAGTATTTGAAGATATTCCCAAAAGTCTTCCACCCACTTGAAATAATGATCATTCTATTCGCCTAATTCCTAGGACTGTTCCTCCTAACATCATGCCTTACAGATACCTGTATGCCCAAAAGAGTGAAATTGAGTGTATGGTTGAAGAAATGTTAGAGGCTGGAATTATTAAACCTAGCCAAAGTTCTTACTCTGCATCGATGGTAATGGTACTCAAGAAATATGTCTCATGGCATATGTGTCCATATTATAGAGATCTCAACAAGATCACTATTAAATATAAGTTTCGCATTCCCATCATTGATGAATTGTTAGATGAAATACATGGATAAATCTATTTCAAAAAGTTGGATCTCCCTTCAGGGTATCATCAGATTAGAATGAAGGAATAAGATATCCCAAAAACAACATTCCGAACTCATGAAGGCCATTATGATTTTTTGGTCATTCCTTTTGGCCTTACAAATTCACCTTCAAAATTCCAAGGTTTGATGAATTCCATTTTCGTGCCCTTCCTTCGAAAATTTGTGTTAGTATTTTTTGATGATATACTAATCTTTAACAAGTCTTGGGAGGATCATGTGCGACATGTTGACAAGGTGCTACAACTATATTCCAAACCATCCAAATTTTTCTTTGGGGTGAAGGAGGTAGAATATTTGGGTCATATTGTATCTCATGAAGGTGACAAGGTAGACCCTAAAAATATTAAGGCCATGATGGACTGGATGATTCCCAAAACATTGAAGAATATTAGAGGATTTTGGGCTTGGACGGGTTACTACCGTAAGTTTGTTCTGAACTATGGAAGAATAGCAGAACCTTTAACAACATTAACTAAGAAGGATGCATTTTCATGGACTCCAATGGAAACTCAAGATTTTGAACAACTTAAAGAGGAAATGTGAAAATATCATGTCTTCACCACACCAAACTTCACAAAAACCTTTATAGTGGAATGTGATGCATATGGAAATGGCATTGGTGTTGTTCGAATGCAAGAAGGAAGGCCCCTTTCTTTTGAAAGTCGGCCACTCAAGGGAAAGGACTTACACAAAACCATTTATGAGAAGGAAATGATGGAAATACTACATGCATTGAAGAAATGGAACCCTTACCTAATAGTTAGGCACTTCAAGGTCAAAACAAATCATGATAGTCTTAAATACTTCTTGAAACAAAGACTATCTTCAGAAGAAAAACAAAAATGGATGACCAAGATATTGGGTTCTTATTTTAAAATCATCTATAAAAAAGAGAAGAAAAATGTTGTGGAAGATGCACTCTCAAGAAAGGATGAATATGTTGAGACATTTCTCTATGCTGTCTCGATCATCCAACCCGATTGAATAATAGAAGAATGATGAAAATGTGTGGACTCTCATTCAAAGGTTGCAACAGGATTCCAATGCATCAAATACATTTACATGGAAAACTCATTCACTATGGCACAAATATTTCTTATATTTATGTAAGAAATCCCAACTCAAACAAAAGGTACTCTTGGAACTACACACCTATCTAGTAGGAGGGAACTCTGGAGTTTTGAAATCCTACCATAGGGTCAAGCAGGAATTTTTTTTGGATGGACTTAAAACTGATGTTCAAAGGTTTGTGGCAGAATGTTTGGTTTTCCAACAAAATAATGTGGAAACAATTAAGACCCCAAGTCTTTTACAACCATTAGCCATCACAAGTCGATGTTGGGAGGAGGTTTCCATGGATTTCATCATAGGGTTACCGAAGTCTGAAGGAAAGAGTGTCATCATGGTGATTGTTTATAGAATGACCAAGTACGCACACTTTTGTGCACTTTCTCATCCCTTCAAAGCTAGTAAAGTTTCCACCGCATTCATGGTAACAGTTCAAAAGCTACATGGAAGCCCAAAGATTATTGTAAGTGATAGAGATTCCATCTTCACTAGACATTTTTGGACAGAATTATTTTCTTGTTTGGGTAATCAATTGGCTCATAGCTCATCCTATCATCCTCAATCTAATGGACAAACTGAGATAGTGAACAAATTTATGGAAGGATACCTTTGTTTCTTTGTCTCTAATAAACAAACACAATGGTTCAAACAGTTACCCTTTGCAAAATGGTGGTATAACACTTCCTTTCATACTGCAACAAAAATGACACCATTTATGGAACTCTATGGATACCACCCTCCTTCCATCACTTCTTATCTAAAAGATAAATCTAAGGTTCAAGTAGTGGAAGATCACATCGAGAATCAACAACAAGTTCTCCAAATCTTAAAGGACAACCTAACCATGGCACAGATTCACATGAAACAACAAGCAGATCAACATCATAGTGAAAACATTTTTGAAGTAGGGATTGGATGTTTTTAACACTACAACCATACAAGCACAAGCAAGCCAAGAAGGATAATAAATTATCACCAAAATACTATGCCCCTTATAAGGTGTTGCAAAAGATTAGTACTGTGGCATACAAATTGGAGTTTCCTGCATCTTCATGAGTACACCTAGTTCTCCATGTTTCATGCTTAAAGAAGGTTATAGGTGAAAATATCCATGTTCAAACTATATTGCCAGAACTTGATGAGGAAGGAAAAATCATATTGGAGACTGAAGCTATAGCTGACACAAGAATTCGCCAGTTGAGGAATTGATCCATTTCAAAGTATCTCATTAAGTGGAGGAAACTACATGTTGAATATTCCACTTGGGAAGATGAGTCTTTTATACAGAAGAATACATAATAATTCAAGTGTTTTGGACAACACTTGTCTGAAGGGGATGGGCATGTTAACCCCTACATAATGGCACATTACCCCTTAATTAGGGCATATTACATTAGTAATGTTATTTTATTTATGTTGGCTTGGGTCCATTAGTTGTAATTGTACCTCCTAGTCTCCTATATATACCAAGGAGACCTTTTCATTTGGAATCATATTGTATTGGAAAATATATGTGGTGTAAAAGGAGGTTTCCCCCTTGAAGAGGCTTATTATATGAAATTATCTCTTTTTCAAGGCGCTGAGTACTTATTTTGAGGTTTTTCTATGCTATCTTGGTAATATCAGAACTTTTAATCTGGAACATGAACTTAATAAGATCAGAATCCCTATCCCTTTGTGTTATAGTGGGAAAACCCCCCTATGGACTACACTAGGGTTCAATCGTGCAGGCATATATAATCCCATAAAGTCTCCTACTTTTAACAACTATCCCGACAATACCCTACATTCATGCATAAAATACAAAGTATAAGGATCCGATAGTCTTACCTTAAACTCTGCATCCGATGTCGATCCTTTTGCGTTCGGTCACTTCTCAACTGCAAGTCTCCTCCCAATGTCGACCTTCATTCACCAAAAGACAAACAAGAAACTACGAACTTGCATCTTATATATGAATTAGTGTTTTAGATGTCATAACAAAATGTAAATCAAACATAAAGATTGAACACATTATATGGTGGGACGAAAAAAGTACTTATTTATATTAATCTCACAAATTCACTTACAAAATTAGATCAGTGACTGCTCCTCGAACCTGGTCCTAGGCTCCTCTTCACCAAGCTCCAACTTCTTCCACGTATCCTTCTTCTCTTGCAATTCTCTCTAGAGAATGGGCATAGGCTTAAGAATAAGCAAAAAGGTAAGAATAGGGAATTCTGGCTCAAAAATCACAATGTAGCTGGAAATTCGTGGGGCAAAGGGGGAAAGTGAAATGGGTAGAGTTTCACTGTAGCTATGTTTTATCCTTGGAATGAGACCCCAACACCTCCTTTTATATGACAAAAGGATGGTTATTTGGTTGGGTGATGGGCTATAGGCAGTGGATTAGTTGGGAAACTACCCAATAGCCCGTAATCTCAACAAATCCCTTGCAACTTTTTATTTTTTGCAACTTTTGTGGGTATACATGGGATGTAATGGTGCAACTAGCATACGTAAGCGGACAATAATGGGGCTTCTAGCATACATACATGGGCAGTAGTGGTGCAGGGCGCGTACATCTTCAAAAAAGAGTTTTTAAGAAGATTTTTTCAGTGTTGGCTTGGTAAAAATAGTAAGTAAGATGGCTTGATGCCAAGTATGCATGTATGGTGAAATTTAGGGTTATAATAGATGCCCCCTAATGTGTGAGGTCAGAAGAGCATCTGATAGCCAAAATACATTACAAATATTCACCGACGTATGAAGCACGTATGAAGCGAGTGAGCCCGGGACCAGAGTTCGGGAAGTGCCATCTACAAAATAAAAATTGTCTCACTGAGGCAGGCATACCCATGCTTGGGATGAAATAAATCATAGTTGCCAATCAAATAAATTGCACATCCATTTCATATAACTATATAAAATTTAGTCACGAGCAATACACAACGGATCTACATCTCAAAATCAAAGATATACTTGTATAGTATCCATCTTCAAGAAGCCAATGATGCCTGATGGCTGGAGATGAGGTCTTCAGAGCTCGAGAAACAACTTCAAGATCTTCAAAACTCGGGTAGGAGTGTAATGTGAGTGTACGAATTCACTACCTAGAGGTCTTCGACAGCGCATCAGGCAACAGACAAGAGATTCTCGGTGATCAGGGAAAGAACTTCATTGATTTCAAACGAGGACTTGATTGGACTTTAGGGATTTCCAAGCATGAGGGAAAGAAACAAACTATAGAGAGGCTAACTCAAATTGGGTAAAACTTCCCTTGGACAATAGCACGGCTGATGATCAGACTCAGGCAGCAAGACATTGACATAAGTTCACGATGCAGGAGGCAACACAAACTCTCCATATGTTTGGAAGGATAAATAAATGGAGGAGGACACATCTCTATGTTACGAGAATAAATTCCTAAGGTCATA
This sequence comes from Picea engelmannii, assembly GCA_009831015.1. Taxonomy (NCBI): domain Eukaryota; kingdom Viridiplantae; phylum Streptophyta; class Pinopsida; order Pinales; family Pinaceae; genus Picea; species Picea engelmannii. The sequence continues at coordinate 2,462,276 of ML776742.1, read as the reverse complement.
TTAGATCCCAAAGATTGACAAAAAAATGGAAGGATGTGCTTTGTCCAAGGGTGACTCATTGTGCTGCCATAAAACGAAAATACTTTTCCCATCCTCTTTTTGGGGCATATTTGATTTTTTTTTGTCCTTTTCAATATTTTGGAGAGCTTGAGAAAGAATAAAAGAATGTTATGTTACAAAGAAGGAACGAGTGTCGCAAGCATACTAGTCCCAAGTGCAAGGAACATACTAATTCTCATGGAAAGGAGACATGTGCAGGAAAAAGGACACTCGAGAAAATTCCTCCATGGGTCAAGGTGTCAGATCGCAGAGGAAAAGTGTTACAAGGCTTGTGTATAAGGCATGCTTCAAAGGTTCAGTTGAGAGCAACATGGAGCCGACATTAGGCCAAAAACGCAGGAATGAAAATGTGATTACCAGGACATGATGAAACCCAGTTCAATGTATTTTTTACGAGCCCAAAGAAGGTAAGCTAGATGGTTTTTCATTTTTAGAGAGTCTGAAAAAACATAAAAGAAGACTCCACTAGGGTACATTTTTCGAAGATAGTCTAGTCGGCTCAAAAAAGGGTTAAAATAGCACCAAAAATACATCTATTCAAAACCATTTTAACGAGTGTGACAAAGACAAGATCACTCGGAAATTTTTTCAATTTTAAGGAGTCTGAAAAGAGCTTAACTATGGACTCACTACTTTTTCTATATTTAGTCTCCTTAGCCCAAAAAAGTAAAATTTACTTAGGAGAAATCTCCCGATGAGACGAATCTCCTGAGGTGTACCTTTTTCCTCCTTAATCTACAGGCCAAAAAAAAGGGGTAAACTCATGCCAGAAGATGTTTTTCTGCACCAATTAATGAGTGTGAAAGAACAAGGTCACTCGGCGATCTTTTCAATTTTAAGGAGTCTAAATAGAGCTTAACTATAGAATTCGTAAAGGATTTTCTTCTGGACCAGTTTAGCGAGTGTGAAGAAACAAGCTCACTCGGTGATCTTTTCAATTTTAGGAAGTCTGAAAAGATATTAACTATGGACTCCATGGGGGTTCCTTTTTAGTAAATTTAGTCCCTTAGGCCCAAAAAAGGGTTAAACTTATACCTGAGAATACTCTTCTAGTGAAACAAAGTTCCTAGAGCGTACCTTTGTTCATAAAATTGACCATATGGACTGAAAAAGGGGTAAACTACCCCCAAACAGACATGCCTTCAAATTTTAGTTTGGTGAGCGTGAAGGACAACAAGATTGCTTGGCAATCTTTTCATGTTTATAGAGTCTAAAAAGGGCTTAAAAGAAGACCCATTTTCTGGGAGTCCCGAGGGTGAGGTCAAGAGTGATGATATATCAAACGTATGAGACTCAAACTCATAATCAGGACAAGACTAAAAAGGACTCCCGAGCCTAAAGTCATTAACGACAACATGGACACCAAAATGCAACCAGGATCTACCTAGGGCATCCATGTGAAGGTAGGCTCTACCACTAAATTATGACACTTCTAGAGAAGCAATGATGGTTCTGTGTCGCAATTCGGTGGGATCGATCCTATGGTAAAGAAAAAAAGACAATGAGGTGCAACAAGTGGAGGTGGAATCCTAACTTAGATGCATAGAGTTGGAAAAACGAATTTTTACCAAAAGACCTTAAAAGTGTCCCATCTCTCAAAAGGTTTTCCCAAACCAAAAGTAAAGTGTATCGTAACATCCAATGAGAAACTCAAGAACCATGTTAAACGATTTTCACGCCAAAAAAAATGACAAAAGGGGTCAAACAAATGACAAAAAGGGCCAAAAAAGTCTATAAATAGAGGTTGGAAACTCATTATCACCATTGCAAATTGAGAATTGACCAAAAAGATAAAAACACCCCTTTGTTAAAGAAGTTGATTCTAGGAGCTTCAATGGACGAAATGAACTTCCGCTTGGACCAAGTAAGTACAAACTAGCTCCTCTTGCATTTCCATATTTTCCTTTTAGATTAGTTTTAATTTTTTGGGGGGCGTGCACCTTTAAAAAAGGTCAACCCTACATGTACGTGGGTTGTCCTAGGACAACCCGCATATGCCCACGGGTAGAAAACAAACTGTCCGCGTGCATACATGACTGTGTCCAATACAGCCCGCGTACACCCTCAAAGATATGGAAAAAATGAAAATTCAATCATTAACTCTCTTCTGAACTTGTCATTTTGTAAAATGTATGTCCATTGGAGAGAGAGGGAGCATGAGAACTTTGATCTACTAGTCAATGAGGACTCTGTAGCTATGGTTGCATTGAGACAATGTAGTTTTTGGAAGTTCTTCCAGTGTCCATTCATGAGGGAACAACCCAGGTTGTTAAATGCCTTGGTAGACTATTGGTATCCTGATGTTGAGGCGTTTATGATCGAGGGGAAGTCGTTGACTCCAACGACTGAAGACATTTACTTTCTGACTGGCCTCTCTAGGAGGGGTGAACCAGTCAACTTGTGTTCTTTTCTTCCTGGGCCTCACAACATTGTAGAGATAATTGGACTCCATTGCAAGGCCGACACTGAGAAAGTAGGTTCTCAGGTGCCAATTAATAGGATTACCAACCTATCACTCAAAGTGATAGTTTTACTCTTTGGTCGGATCACTGGATCCACAGCTTTACATCAGTCCTCACGGGCGCACATGCATTGTGCAGTGAAGTGCTTGAATGCATGAATATTTGATTGGAGCACGACCATGCTAGACTGCATGAAGAGACAACTCACCGTGTGTTGTGGGAGGGACAACAAAAACCTTGGATTTGGGACCATTTTGTGCTCATTCTTCTTCGAGAGAGTCCCTGGTCTCAGTCCATGAGAGATAGTGCGAGGGAATGTGGCCTCCCTCCCAACAGTGTGTATATGGGCAGCATTGTTGCAGCTATAGGGGGGACGAAGGACCACAGAGGCCTTCGACGATGCATTTTTTGACTAGTGGGAATGGAAGATTCTAGCAATAGAGGACTAACCCTACGTCAGGATAAAATTTTCCAAGGACCCATACATGCCCATACCTCCCAAAGCTAAGTGAGGAGAGATAGGTATGTTCATTTTTTAATGTTATTTAATTTTTTTATTTCTTTTTATATATATCATTTTTTATGGGAATCAGAGTATCTAACAACTGTGTATCTATTTTATGTACAGATGTGGGGCCAGTGCGTCCAGTATACTTCTCGAGAACCAGGAAATGTCCTCAACCAGAGGCAGTACCAGCCATAGCCGCTGGACCAGCAGAAGCAGCAAGGGGACCTCCATTCAGAGAGGTTGAGAGAGTTATGAGACAAGTAGAGTGAAACCTCACCGCGCTCACTCACACATTCCCTATGGCAGAGATCGAGGATCTCCCACCATCGATGCAACCTCATGTAGTTGGGGTGCCACGGACCTGGGTCCAACTCTTTCGACGTTTGGAAAACATCGTGGTTCACTATGGCAGGGCCAATAGGCCCCGCCCTTAGCTTGGGATGGACCACCTATGTGTTGGGGACACTTTTTGTATATTTTTTAGGGCATAAGCCCCATGATGTGTACTGGATATGTATTTTTGAGGCGCTTGTGCCCACTTATGTACCTTGTGACTTTCAATATATATATATGCGTATTTACATATTTTTTGTCTTATGGGTTACATTTATTTACAAATGTATTTACATGTGTCTGTGTGTGCTTTTTCTTACGTGTGTGCAATATGTCAATCTAATACTTGATGAGCTAGAGTATATGTCATTTGATTCAATCTCCTAGGAACATGGATATAGGTAATGTAATCAAAATAATGTTCTAAGAGATGTACCCTAAGGAATCGTCAATGTTGAGTAGGATCATAAATGCGATAAACCATGTTTAACTGGGACACAACCAATTGTGCATCTAAGTAGACCCGGAGGTAAGAGATACCATGAAACAAGGTGTCACAAAGTAACTCTATTACTACACTATATTCGACGACATTTTTTGTGGTGTCACCTAAACATATACCTCCAAAAGATATCAACTGGCCTTGAGGTGTGAAGATCACCCAAGCTGCGGAAGCAAGCCTCCGAGTTTGTCATCTAGCATCGTCCGTGAACCCAAAAAATACCTCTGATTCACTTGACATCTGCCACAGTGAAAAATATGACATCAAAATGAGACGTCCATAAAACAAAAAGGACAAAACAAAACTGTATAATAACTATACATATATACAAGAAGTCACCCAAGGTGACCCACCTACGAGTAATACTTCTTGAGATAGAGCCCATTTCTAGGATCCTCTAAAGCATTCCCTTCACAATCAACTAGACGATAAGCGCCCTTCTTTAATACCTCCTTCACGATGAATGGTCTGAACCACATGGGTTTGAACTTGCCTTCCCCCAGGGGATCCTTATCTTTGTCATAGACCAAGACAAGGTTGCCTTCGGATAAAATCTGAGGACGAACAAACCGATCATACTGACACTTGACTCTTTGCTTGTGAGCCTCGTTATCCAAGGTTGCATCGTGTCGTTGCTCATCAGGTTGCTCAATATATAATAATAGTTCCTCAAGCGATGAAGTGTTTGGAAATAACTGTACTACCAAATTAAGAGATTGGATCTGACATTCTATAGGCAAGACTGCTTCCAACCCGTAAATGAGTTGAAAAGGTGAAAAACCAGTGGCAGTATTTACAGACATTCGGTAGGCCCACAATGTCGAGTACAACATCAAATGCCAATTTGACTTGGATGACTTGATCATTTGATGTAGAATGGTATTGAGAGACTTATTCATAGATTCTACCTGACCATTCACTTGTGAGTAATAAGGTGATGAGTTTTCTTGCCTCAACCCTAGATTTGATGTTAACTCAAACATCATTTTGTTCTGAAAGTGACTTCCATGGTCAGCGACAATATCCTTCGGGACATTGAATCTTGCTATTATCTTATTGAACAAAAATAAAGTTGTTGTCTCGCCGTCATCTTTGAATGTTGGCATAGCTTCGACCCACTTAGTGAAGTAGTCTACTGCTACGATGATATAACGGTGCCCCCTGGATGAAGGGGGGTGGCATTTGGTATAATCAATCACCCACTTAATGAAGGGGCCAATTGTAATGACGGGAAACATAGGAGCGGGGTGTGCCTTCATCTTCCGAGAGAAGATCTGACACAGGTGGCACTTCTTGACCAATTCAACGCAATTCTTGATTAACATGCGCCAAAAGTATCCGGCTCATAGAATATTTTGGGTTGTTTCCAAACCAGATAAATGACCACCACATGCTCCAGTGTGGTAGTAATTAATAAAAAGCTTCTCTTATTCATGAGTGACACATCGGCAAAGGATGAAATCTACACCTCTATGATACAAAGTGTCCTCGAGTATGAGATAGTTCTTTTCCTGATGGTGTATACGTCGACACTCATCACGAGAAGCAGAGGCGACGCAGTTCAAAGTCTGGAGATAGACTAGTATATCTCCATATCAGGGGTCCGAAGATGAAATCAGAAAAATATATCCTATAATCAATGATTCTTTGGGCGTAACATCACCTAACTCGACCGAAAGTTCTGAGATAAGTTTCACAAAGACCATCGAATTTTTAGATTTCGTGGAAAAAAAATCTAAGTCAAATTCTTGGAGGATAACAATCCATATATTAATATTTCCGCCGATTACACACTGTGTCAACACATATTGGAATGGATTCACAATGGAAACAAAGGTGGTCTTGCGAAACATGATATAGTGACGGAACCATTGGATAGCATGTATTGTTGCGAACATAATTCTCTTAACATGGGAGTAGTTGATTTCTAGTCCAACCAAGCCTTGGCTCAGGTAATAAATCACATGTTCTTCAAACAAATCATCCTCTTGAACCAAGACCATATCGAAGGTCGACTCTATCGCGGACAAATACAATAAGAGGTCTTTATTATAGTTGGGTGGTCAAAGTAGAGGGGAAAACGTGAGGGAGCGTTTCAACGCTTCGAGTGAGCATTGAGTGGCTTCATCACAAAGAAAAGGGACACCCTTCTTCAGTAAACTCATAAACCCTTTAGTGATCTCGGCATAGTTTGCGATAAAATGCCGAAGAAAATTGGCTTTTCCTTGTAAACTCTGAAGTTGAGGGACTGTGCACGGGGGAGGAAATTGAACTATCGTCTCAACCTTTAGAGGATTGACCATGATCCCTATTGTCAAAACTATAAAACCTAAAATACAACCCAGCGTCACGCAAAAACTGCATTTGTTTGGATTCAAGAGAATCCGATAGTAGCAACATCGCTCAAAGATAAGTCAGAGGTGTGTGGGATGATCATCTCTCTTCTGAGAGCATGATGCTAAATCATCGAGATGAGCCTTGACTAGGTGTTTGAGATCTTGGAAAGAAAAATACATGGCCCGATGAAAAGTGGCTCCAACCTTTTTGAGGCCAAAAGGCATCTTCTGATAAGCAGATGTACCACATGGACAGATAAAAGTTGTTTTATATTGGTCATCGGGATTAATATGTATCTGATTGTTTCCCAAAAAACCATCCATGAAAGAGAAGACCTCACAACCTGCGCATTCATCGACAATCTGGCCAATGAATGGGGTGGGGAAATTATCCTTTGGACAGGCCTTGCTCAAATCATGGAAGTCCATACATACGCAAATCGTTCCCTGCTTTTTGTTGACCAGAACGGGATTTGACACCCATTGAATCAACTAAATGGGGTAGATGAAACCATATTTGAGTAGTTTCTCTACTTCAGCCTTAATATCTACTTCTTTCTGAGGATTAACCGGACAAAGCTTCTGCCGGACTGGATTGGCGTCAGGGTAAGTTGGTATTTCATTTTCGACGATTCTTGGATCAATGCCTGGAATTTCCTCATAAGACAAGGAAAAAACGTCGTGGAATTATTTAAATAAATATGTATAGATTTGAATCTCCTCATGGGAGCAGTCTGATCCGACGAGGATATTCTCCATGATGCCAAGGGTTATGGAGATTTCAATAGGTGTCATTTTAGCGATGGTTTCCATATTACCCTCAGCGTAAACTGTGTGTGTAGCCAGCGGATTAATAAGACAAGACCTATCTCTAGTCATAGTCAACACGAATTCACCTGCCTCAATTCTTCCTAACTCTGGGAGAAAATAAGATATGTGATGGAGATCATCCCAAGGTTTGACTCGAGTAGTCAAAGCCTCTATAATCGCCTCATCAGAGGGAAATACTAAGTCTAAGGAATCAGTATTAGTGAGTGAACCTTGAGCCTAGGTAGGCTCGAAAATTGGATCTAAGGATTGTGCAAGAGTCGGATTGAGGTCGACAGAAGCTAGCTAGACTATAGAGTACACAACTTCTGTTGTGGAAAAGGGCATGGACATAACATGATTCCTTGTCCCTTCCATCATGGCCGATGGCGAAGGAATATTCCATGAATAATTAAAGTAAATCATGTGAAATGACGACACTTGAAAGATTTCAGCCTTAGGTTTGTTGGGGATAGTTGATATCATCTTGATATTGCCAGAGGGAGGCGGATAATCGAAATCACCCATGAGAGGTGGGCACAAACCAACCCCCACGTTGATGACGTCGGGTTGTGGGTTATCAATCATCAGGACCATGGATGCCCCTGATGAAGGGTCAGGCCTGGAGAAGGATAATTGATCAATGGTCATGATTCGGCCCTTGTGTGGAAAAAATAAGACCCGAAAAACTATAGCAACCATTGCATGCATGGAATATGTCCAAATCCTTCCTAACAAGAGGTTGTAGTCGAGAGGCGCGTCGACCACTTCAACTTCGACGCACGGTCTTCCCTCCTAACTGTATGAGGAAAGAAGGGATGATTCCATGTGGTTAGAAAGAACGACCATCCAAACTCATAAGAAGAGTAGGTGAAGGAGACAAAATAGGTTGGCCAATGGCCTTCCAACATACCAACGACATCACGCATGTTTAGGCACCCTCATCAACCACCCTACATAAAATATTCTGGGTAAAATTTTTTATGGTGTAAGCCACTACTATCTGAAATGCGACGTGATATGGGAGACGAGACGTCAAGTCGGTTGTATCAAGCGTGATAGTTCCTAGATTACATGTCTTAGTGGATCCTAAGGTAGTTGACAAAGCCTTTCTCTGCGAAGGTCATCTCTGGAGGACCTTCAAAGAAGACGTCGCGCAAGGGATTTGTGACAAATTTTCCACCACAGAGTAGTTCTAGGCATCCCTCGCATTTGGATTATGTGAATCCTTCTTGAACGCCTCTTTCGGGATGTGTGTCATTTCTTCTCCCATCGTTTTCTCAATCTGGGGAGGAACAAATGGGTTTTCGGCTTATTTACCCTTTTCATCATTACTTGGCATTCTAAAATCGTGTGCCCTAGTAGCTATGTGAGATTCACCTTTCAACATATAAACATTCAAGGTCGAGGGATTACTAGACGACGAAGGGGATCCCTAACTGCCCCCATCCACGTTCATAGAGGCTTGAGTTAAATGTTTCCCATGTGGAAATGGGTTCATTAAAACAACAGTCTGTTGTTGCGCCAGTAACTTTTGGGCCTCCGTGAGTCAAGGGCACAGGTGAGTCAGGTGGTATTTCGTGCAAAGGTTACATGGATACTTCGACTTATTTCTCTCTGTGTTTCCCCCACCACCATTATTGGTGGGTTTCTTATCCCCCTTACCATTCTTTCGTTGTTTCTTCTTCCCGCTGGCCTGTTGGTTGGCCTTTAGGTTTGTTGATTACACACTGTGTACATCCAACATCTGAGTAGCGGGAGCAGTCGAACTAGAGGTTTGGCTGGTTGTTATCTATTTTATTAAAAATTGTTGCAATTGGTTTGACAACTAATCAACGAGCTTCACATGTGTTGAACCGACAATTCCATCGACATGTAGTCCAGACTTCTATCTCGTTTTTTCAAGTATAGACCTCGGTGCATCTGGAAAAATTTCGTAAAGTAAACTAAACTGAGAGTAAATAAGATTTAGCTGTTGAGCTCTCATGTAATGATCCCCAACCATTATGCAAGGATCATCACTATTTTGGTGTCTTTTTAAAACTTTTTCTAAGTGAGGTATTTCATCAAACACTTTGCTGATATACCTTTTAGATGTGTTTATATGTGTGTATGCAGCAAATAACAGAAAGAGATAACCATGGAACATACCTCAACCATATGCAATGAGATAAACAAGCCAAAACATCTCAATTCTTCTTTATTCATAAAATAGAGAAACCTGCTACAATGAAGATGCCGATCTAGAATGCTCAACAGATGGCCAAGAAGATAGACAATAGCTAAGAGATGCTACAAAATGCTCCCGCTAATACAAAATATGCCTCCAAAGGTTGAATGAGAAGTTAAGATCAATACAAGCAGATCTGAATGCCAAACTCTCCAGCTGAAGAATATCATGCTCCAATAGAAGGCTAAAACCCTCAATAACTTGGCCCTGCTGCCAAAAGTGTCCAATCACCCTAATAAATATGCCAACTGATAGATCGGGTGATGGTAAGAACAACCCAGGTGACTGAATCTCCAAGATCCCTCTCAATCTCTGTAGATCTGAAATCCCCCACTGAATGGAGCACCCCACTAGATGACTGAAACCCTAGATAATTCGGCCCTGCTGCCAAAAGTGTCCAATCACCCTAATAAATATGCCAATTGATAGATCGGGTGATGGTAAGAACAAACCAGGTGACCAAATCTCCAATATCCCTCTCAATATCTATAGATATGAAATCCCCCACTGAATGGTGCGCCCCACTGGATGACTGAAACCCTAGATAATTTGGCCCTGCTGAAGGAGGCCTCCAAATGCTCTGAAAATCTCCAGAAATATAGATCGGGATAGTGCAATTCACTAGGTAAAGTCTCAGGGTCAGATCTGAAGTGTAACCCTCCAAACGGACTAGATTTGGATCTCAAAAACGCCCTCCTTCTCTTCAATTCGCCCCACTATTCAAGAAATAATCGGAGCCATAAAAATGTCTCAGAAAGCACTAGATCTGATGTCCAAGGCCCTGCAATGAAAACCCAAGTGATAGAATCCTGAACGGCCCTGCCAATCTCCTACAACGAATCTCTCTCCAAATATGGTGCGACCCTCTTGCTGGAATCCCTCAACTGGTGTGCCTTCTCTCTATCTGCACATGAAATTGATGTAGAATCCTCCTGCAGCTGAGTAGATCTGGAACTAGAATGGTGTGGGAGAGTATTGCATCTCTGAGACCAATCTTGGGACAATATAGGTGGAATCTTTCACCACTGAATCATCCTCTAGGGTTTGTTATGTCAAAACCCTCAAAACCCCCAATATTGGG
>ML776742.1:2387300-2447429 GCA_009831015.1 Picea engelmannii | reverse complement strand
CCCCCACTGAATGGTGCGCCCCACTGGATGACTGAAACCCTAGATAATTTGGCCCTGCTGAAGGAGGCCTCCAAATGCTCTGAAAATCTCCAGAAATATAGATAGGGACACTGCAAGTCACTAGGTAAAGTCTCAGGGTCAGATATGAAGTGTAACCCCTCCAAACGGACTAGATCTAAATCTCAAAAACGCCCTCCTTCTCTTCAATTCTCCCCACTGCTCAAGAAATAATCTGAGCCATAAAACTGTCTCAGAAAGCACTAGATATGATGTCCAAGGCCCTGCAATGAAAAACCAAGTGATAGAATCCTGAACGGCCCTGCCAATCTCCTACAATGAATCTCTCTCCAAAGATGGTGCGCCCCTCTTGTTGGAATCCCTCAACTGGTGCGCCCTCTCTCTATATGCACATGAAACTGATGTAGAATCCTCCTGCAACTGAGTAGATCTGGAACTAGAATGGTGTAGGAGAGTATTGCATCTTTGAGACCAAGCTTGGGACAATATAGGTGGAATCTTTCACCACCGAATCATCCTCTAGGGTTTGTTATGTCAAAACCCTCAAAACCCCCAATATTGGGCTCACTAGCTAGAAGCCAGAAATCAAAATAAGATCATACATGAATGCATGAGAAGAGGACCTTGCCTTTACTTTATACTTTTTGGCTCACCTTTTCCCTCCAAAGTGACTTTCATTTTATTAATATTTAATTAATTAATTAAATCACTTTAATTAATTAATTAACCTTTTTACCTTTGAAAAGCTTCTTATCTCTCCTTCTGGCTTCCCTGGCCACTGAAAGTCACTTCTAGCCATCCCATTCTGTAGTGTTTCTCCTCCCGATTCCAATGATCTATTACACTGAGAGGTTCCTCCAAGTAATGTGCCCAAAATGACCTCTTCAGTGAATTTCATTGACTTATAGCTCAAAATAGTCAAAATCATGGAAATCGTCAGAATGCAACGAAACCAAAGCCAACCTATGCGGAATGGATCATAATGATGGAATATGATCATCAATGCAAGATGGAGCCCACAATGCCTCTCAAATACCCATGTACTCGCTCTAGCACCCATCTGGCTATTACGGTCATCATAATACTCTGCCCTGTGATGATGTCCCAATGTGGGGACATTACATCTCATTATCAATTCTACTTCTGAAAAGACCCCTGACATTCATACGTCTTTTGACAACTGAGGGACCAAACACTTGATGAACCACTCCAGTAGGAAAGAGGGTGGGATTGGTACCTCTATCAAACTCTTTCGGCATCTCCATTCTCAGAAGTGATCAAAGATATGGTATGCCTTTTTTTGCTCAAAGTTGGCCAGCAATTCAGTGTCAACATCGTATCTCATAGGTAATTGAAAATGGTTTAATAAAACCATTGCCAATTCAACAAAAGTAGAGTATCTTGAGTGGTCAAGTTCGATGTACCATTTTGTGGCACTCCCGATGAGAGTGCATTGAAAAAGATGCAATTGTACGGAGTCGTATTTCAATGATTTGGATGAGCACCATAGGTGAAAGGTAGTCACATGATCACCTGGATCTTCATTAGGTTTGCCTTCAAACTTTGGAATGTCCAAGGGTAACTTGGTTGGCATAGAAGACCAACATGGATCGTGACAGATTGGGTCATTTAATTATCTTGAGAAGTCTGGCAAATGTAAAGTTTCCAGAAACAATATCTTAGGTTGTTGAATATGTACAGGAGGATAGGGGCCTGGGTTCTGGCTAGCAATGGGTTGTCAGGAAAAGTTAGGCCGGTGGCCTCGGTTATGGTAAAAACCATGGCCTATGCTAGAAATCAAATACTTTTCTTGTTGAGACGTCATTAACTGACTCCCATAATAAGACGTTGAGGGTTGGGATGATATTGGTCCTGACGTTGTGTTCCAAAGGTTCTGGAAAGGTTTTCCCCTACCTATCGGACGGGCATCGGTATTGACCCCTGCCTGGGATTCCATTGACCTAGGAAAGGGTTTCCCCTGGTTGGCATCCCTGACGAGGGAACTGATCCCTGCCACGGATTCCAAGGTCCTTGAGAAGTGTGTGCCCCATGTGTAGGAATAGTACCCTGTGCAAGATTTTTTGATCCAAAACCAGGGTTTCCCCCGGCCGAGATGGCAACTGATAAGAATGTGTTTTTACCAAATGCACAAAACAAAGAGAATGGAAAAGAACCCACCAGTGTGGTACTAGAAGAAGGTCCTTGACTACCTGCTCCAAACGAGTTGTAGTTCATGTTTGGCCAGGCAGGTTGCTGAGAAGCACCACCAAGCGAGGGGGATGACGAAGATATATGACCACTGCCATAAGGGAAAGAATTATAGGGGGCTGGGGTTCCCCCCATGGACCCTTGCAGAAGAGAGTTTGAGCTCCCTACCCCCAGACCCATGGTATGTAGGGTGGAGTAGGTGACGACCAATTTTGTATCAAAACCAGGCATCCCATATGAAAATGGAGGGCCTGTCGCACTATGCGTGAAAGGTGCAGTGATCACCGCCATAGACAAAATCAGACCATTTCCCGAGGTAGAGACGATCGACACCATAGTGGCCCAGACCTGCGAAGGTGAGTTAGGAGGCGGAAAGCCCCCAGTAGTGGCAATCATAGAGGGAGTATGGGGACTCCCTGACGAAGAAGAAACATTTTCTTCCATCATTTCTTGCAGTACTATCTGACACTCGTGATGCATTACCCTTGGAGGGGCAAGCTGTATCAAAAGTGATGTCGACAAGTTAGTGATCAGAGGATTGTACAGACCGAGATATTCCACTCCAAGGTAAGAAATAGTCGGTTCCTACGGATATGGGTTTTATCCTCTCGGAGTTGGCTTGGGTACAGTTTCCTGTGACCCAGTTTCCTCAAAGGATCCTTTCTGGTCAAGTCTTCGCCTTCACGGTGGCGGTGGTGGCTCCAAGTTAACCAGCGGCAGGCCCAAAATACTTCACGACCGGTGGAGCTCTTGATCTTCCACTGTGATAAAATCAAAGACACATTAAGGATTTTCTAACGTTGAAGACCAAAACACACACTATAAAAGTTCCTATGAGATATAGCAAGCAAACCACTATAACTAGTTGGAAGAATAGTTACACCAGCCAACACTAGAGCAACTTACCGGTGCAAGTGAAACTCGAATATGGAAGCACCCTCCAGTTATACTCTGCAAAGAGTGGTCCGACGTCTGTCCTGGGTATCGTGGTATAACCCTGCAGTCGCCTGTGTAAGTCCCTAAAAAAAGGAAACTAGGTGGCCAGCTCATAAACAATTACCAAGCAGGTACAGCCGACAGTCGGGTGGACTGCAGTGAGCAGGGTATCAAGATCAAAACCTATCGAGGTTATTGAAAGCAAGTGTTCCAGAAGATGACTAAGGACCTCGAATGGATTCAAGACCCACAAAGCTCCATGGAAAATGCGATCAACAAAATCCCAAGATAAGTCCTCTATATGTGTTCCCCACTACGCTTGGTCCGGCTTTGGAGGGGTTATCTCCGCTACCTTTCTGCACGTGACCTCGTGTTTAACCCTTTTTTTAGAGGGGGGTCCCAGATAATTTCCACGCTACTAGACTTATACACTCCCTAGCACAGACTCATATGTTTGTTTTGTAGCCTTGAAGAGTTTCCTCTCCGACCTAAATCAAGGCTCTAGCCTAGTCTAGTTAATAGACCCTACAAACATAAAGTCTGATTGAATTTTAATTAATCGTTAATTTTAAGTGGTTTATCTTAATTCCAAGGAACGGAAATGAAACTGGTGGTGTTTGTAAAGAGACGAAAGAGAAGAACAAATCTTGGAAACAAAAATACTTATTTTTCAAAAGATTTGCAAATTGAAAACTCTTTAACCAACTTTTCTAACTAACTTATTTCCAAGATATTTTAAAATAAAAAACCTAAAACTAGATTTCACTCTACTACGAGCTACTTAAATTCCTAAGTATTCAGTAAAGAACTTAAGAAATCACTTTTCTTCCTGATAAATAAAGACAACTAACCTAACTACTTAACCAAACAAGAAAATGATTTATCTATTTTTGTTTATGCTTCAAAGTAAGAAACTTGAAAATGACTTCTTTTCTTTTCTTCTAAAAAAAGTAAAAGGGAAAAGTGCATACAAGTCAAGACCAAAGAAACTGACTTCTAGTCTACTGTGGATCGCAGGGAGTCATTGAAGAAACCACAAAGGCTAAAATAGAAAAGACTCAGGCTCGTCCAAAACCCTTTCAAAAAAAACACAAGAAATCTTGAAAGATAAAGGAACTGACGTCAAAACTAGACTTAAAGACTGTAACTATAGAGACCAATAGTAAATCAAGAAACCCTTGAGAAGTCAGAGTTCAATCAGGGAAGAGGATGACTGCCTCTTCTGAAGAAAAAGGCTTACTGACACAGGCATGTTACTGACACTTAAGCAACCTGCGTATGTACACGGGTTGTCCAAAGGTAGGGCGCATATGTACACATGCAAACCCACTACAGGCCACGTACACCTCTGTAAATTCTCAAAAAAAAATAAAACTAACAATCAAGATGACTAGGCAGGGAATATTAGTATGGAAAACCAGAATCCCTTGAATACTCAACAACTTACAAAGAACTCAAAGAGGTAATTAAACCAATTAAAACACCCAAAAACATCCCCTAAAAACCCTATAGGTTCCCCAGTATGGTGGCAATTATGATATAGTGGGAAACTCCCCCTATGGACTACACTAGGGTTCAATCGTGCAGGCAGAGATAACCTTCTAAAGTCGCCTACTTTTAACAACTATCCCGACAATACCCCACATTCATGCATAAAATACAAAGTATAAGGATCCGGTAGTCTTACCTTAAACTTCACGTCTGGTGTTGATCCTTTTGCGTTTGGTTGCTTCTCGACTGCAAGTCTCCTCCCAAGACCGACCTGCATTCACCAAAAGACAAACAAGAAACTATGAACATGCATCTTATATATGAATTAGTGGGTTATATGTCATAAAAAAATGTAAATCAAACATAAAGATTGAACACATCATATGGCGAGATGGAAAAAATACTTCTTTATATTAATCTCACAAAGTCAATTACAAAATGAGATCGGTGACTACTCCTCAAACCCAGTCCTGGGCTCCTCTTCACCAAGCTCCAACTGCTTCCATGTATCCTTCTTCTCTCACAATTCTCTCTAGACAATGGGCATAGGCTTAAGAATAAGGGAAAAGGTTAGAATAGGGAATTCTAGCTCAAAATTCACAATGTGGCTGCAAATTCTTAGGGCATGGGGGGGAAAGTGAAATGGGCATATTTTCATTGTAGCTATGTATTCTCCTTGGAATGTGACCCCAACACCTCCTCTTATATGAAAAAAGGATGGTTATTAGGTTGGTTGACGGGTTATAGGCGGTGGATTAGTTGGGAAACTACCCAATAGCCCATAATCTCAACGAATCCCTTGCAACTTTTTATTTTTTGCAAATTTTGTGGGTATACGCAGGCTATAATGGTGCAGCTAGCATACGTGCACAGGTAGTAATGGGGCCGCTAGTGTACATATGCGGGTAGTAGTGGTGCAGAGCGCATAGATAGTCAAAAATAGTGTTTTTAAGAAGAGATGTTCAGTGTTGGCTTGGAAAAAAAAGTAAGTAAGATGGCCTGATGCCAGGTATGCATGTATGGTGAAATTTAGGGTTATAACACTGTGTTAGAAATTGCAAAACATCCAGTGTATAGAAAACAAGTGATGAAAATGATTGGTTGTTTTGTTGTAGCAATCCAACCAGATACATTAAACTTGCAAGATGAAAGGCTGATTGTAATGTTTGGCTCTCACATTGAGGAGAGAGGAGAATTAGTAGCCCCATTTTATATCTCTTTAACAGTCTAAGAACTTACTTTACACAATAACATGCTAGATTCAAGAGCTTATCACAATCTAATGCCAAAAATAGTTCTAGAGAAATTGGGATTACAAATCACAAGACCATATCATGACTTGTATTCCTTTGGTGCAATAAAATTTATATTTTTAGGTGTGAGTAAAGGTATGGTAGTTCACTTAACCCAAACACCTATAAAAAGTTTTTGAATGGATATAGTTTTGGTAGATGTGTCTGTCAACTATGGGATGCTTTTATTTAGATCTTGTGCAAGTAAACTAGGTGGCTCATTGAAAATGGACATTACTTATGCCACAATCCCAGTATTTGTTGGAGATACCAGGAGAATTTATAGGTAAACCAAACTTGCTTACACTGGAAGTGATCCTAAACACCCTAATAATTATCTTTTCTACTTGAAAGATCAAGATTTTGTTTATTTCACTTTATCTATAAATGATGAACTAGAAAGTTGTACAGAAACTGTAAATATATCTTCAAATGAAAATAAGTTTGAAGATGGAATGTGGAAAATGTACTTAGATGGAGCCTCCTCTTAGGAAGGTGATGGAGCAAGTATTCTTCTAATTTCACCTTCTAGAAAAAAAATCCCATTTTATTTTAATTTACAACTTAAAATTGATTCAATGAATAATGTTTGTGAATATGAAGCTTTAGTACCAGGTTTAGAAGTTTCCAAGAAAATGAAAATTGTAAATCTTATTAACTATGGGAATGCACAATTAATCATTAAGAAAATAATAAAATTTTATCAAGCTAAACATCCTAGGATGAGATCCTATAGAAATTATGCTTGGGACTTAATTGAGAATTTCTTTTTGACTTTTCTTATTCATGCAATTCCCAAACAAGAAAATAAACAAGTTGATTCTTTAGTTGTAGCAACAAGTACTTTAAAACCTCCTAAAGTGTCGAATCTTAAATATGAAATTGAAATGAAATACAAACCTTCCATGCTTGAAAATGCCAAACATTGGCAAGTGTTTGAAGATGACCAACAGATAAAAAAAATTGGAAATGATTGACAAATTTTTAGCAACTCATGTTGATCAGGAAGATGACCAAAACAATGAACAAATTAATCAAAATAGTCATCCAAACCCTAAATTTCAAGATATGATTGTTAATCATAAAATGATGGTGCTAAGAAATAATCAAATTCCAAAGGGATTGGTGCCTCTGGAAAAATTGTTTGACAAACATGATATTGCTATAAAACCAACTATTCATCCTCAAAAGGAAGAAGTAGAAGATCACAATATTGAAACTGAGAAAGAACCAAGACATATCAAACTCTCCAATTTTTTTCCTATTGATTAGAAGGTAAGGTATACTGATTTATTCAAATAATTTACTAAAGTGTTTTCTTTGTCTTTTGAAGATCCAAAGACTTATGACACCAACATTATTCAACACAAAATTCCATTGAAGGTAGGATCTAAACAATTAAGACAGGTGAATCCTATCCTATTCCCAATCATCGAAAAGGAGCTTAAAAATATATTGGATGCAAATAATATAGTTCCTTTGAGATATTCTTATTGGGTTGCAAATTTAGTATGTGTTAGGAAAAAGAATGGTGAAATTAGACTCTATGTTGATTTTAGAAACCTTAATAAGTCTTCATTAAAAGATAATTATCCTTTACCTAAAATGGACCATGTTTTGCAAAAACTAGTTGGTTCTAATCGAATTTCAATTATTGATGGGTTTTTAGGTTATAACCATATTCTTGTGCATGAAAAAGATAGAGAGTTGACTACTTTTACTACACCATGGGGCACATTCATGTATGAAAAAATGCCTTTTGCGCTAATGAATGCAAGAGAAACATTTCACCAAGCAATGGACATAGCATTTGTGGGAGAAAGGGACAAATTTGTTGTGATATATTTCGATGATCTTACTTTTTTTCTAAATAAGATGAATACCATTTAAAACATCTTAAGAAAACTTTCATTATATGTAAAAAAATATGGTTTGTCACTAAGTCCTAAAAAGTCTCATTTTTCTATGCTGGAAAGAAAGTTACTTGACCATACTATATCAAAGGGAAAAGCCAATATTGATCCTCAATGTGTTGAAACAATTCAGGTTACTGGTTTACCAAGGAACAAGAAAGAGATGCATTCATACCTAATTTTGTTGAAGTCAAAGATTTAACTAATATGCTTAAAATGGATAATGAGGTTAAGTGGTACCCAGATGTAGTATACCTAGGGAGGTAATATGGGAGGTGCCCAATGGGAATGGGGTTATGTATTATTAGAGGAGGCCATTCAATGTAAGGTGAACTAGGTCCACCTTATTATTAAATAAGTCCGACTATGATAGTTAGATATAATAAATAGGCTTTATAAAATATTCCTTCTCTATAATGTTCCTAGAAGATAGAAAATGTTATATAAAGAAGTGTAAGCAATGTATTGGAGAATGGTGAACTATATTTTTATTTTACAAGCAAGTATTTTTTTAGGAGGGCATTCCTTCTGTAAGGAATAATATATGGTGTTACCCTAACTCGAGGGTTTTGTCTACATTCTTGTGTTTAATATTGTGGTGAATGGTTTTTTGTATTCTTGTTGAGTTTAAGGGTTATTTATGAAGTATATTGACAGAGCTATTTAGGTACTTGACATTTGGTCTCAGAGCTCTTTCCTTGGCCATAGAAGGGAAGTAATTTTTGGTTCATTTTGCATATTTTTTAGAAGGAGAAAAGGGGGCGACGCACTTTAGATTCATATCTAAAAAGTCCTTCTCAAAATTTTCAAAATGTAATTGGATATTTGTATTCCTCTCAGAAAAATACCCAATTTCAAAAACAAAAATCATCTAAAACAAAGTTCGGGAAGTAAAGTTATGAGCATTTTAAATTCAACTCTTTTTCAGGGTTTTTTCTAAAAAAAACCGCGTGATTAAATTTTACAAACCCTAGTTCTATTTTTTGGGTTTTCCTAGAAAGATGTATTTTACAAGGAAATATGATGGCCCTAGTATTGAATAATTTATAAAAGATGAGAAGTTTTTTGTCAACACAGGTATTCCAACAAAGGGCGAACACCTTTAGTAACCACTCACATAACTAGATCAAAGATCAACACATCGATGTTTTCACGTGATAAAACCCCTACAGGGAAACATCCACGGCCCCAGCCAACATGGCCACTTGGAGCAGTTTATTAATGAAAAAGAAAAAGATTACAGAGAGATTTTTCAAGAGATTTTCTCACAATCGATCATCGGCAAATGACCCTCCATGCTCTTTAAATAGAGATCATGGACCAATTGGGTGTTAAACCACAAATCAATGCTCATTAAGATTGAGGAGAGTATGAACCATCAGATCACTCTATGTCAGAACATATCGTGACCGTCGGATTTCCTAACTACAAATGCATACTAATGCATACTAAAGAAACACACTTTTAACTAATGACACATTAGACCAAGTAGATCTTAACTAACTCCTAAGTGTCTAAATATCCTAACATCCCCCCTTAAGAACAACTTGGGATAGGATTGAAGGATTTACAATGGTGACACAATAGAAGAAGGAAGGAGGCATTAGAGCCTATCCCCCCTTAATGACATCTTCATGAACTCCTAACATAGATCAAAGTTTGGAAAACTTCGCTTCTATAAGAGACTTTGTGAAAATGTCTCCAACTTGATCTTCTATAGGACAAAAGAGCACTTCAATAACTTCATCATGAATGAGCTTTCTGGTGAAGTGCATGTGTAGCTCGATGTGTTTTCTACGTTAATGTTGAACTAGGTCATTGGAGAGCTTGATGGAACTCTGATTATCGCACCAAAGGTTGGTCGGATGGTACTGCTAGAATCCAAAATCTGAAAGGATCCGTCGAAGCCACAAGGCTTCCTGACTTGCATTTACCGTTGATCGGTACTCTGCTTCTACTAAAGAAATTGCAATAGCCTATTGTTTCTTACACGACCAAGTGATAGTTCCTGAACAAAGGCTGAAAACATAACCTGCAGTAGAATTCCGATCATCGGGGTTGTTGACCCAATCTGAATAAGTGAAACCAACCAATAAAGGAGTCCCCCCTGAACTGTAGTGTATCCCAAACTGAATTGTACCACGAACATAGAGAAGTATCCTTTTAGCTTCTTTCCAATGGCTTTCATGGGGTGTTTGCATATACCAGGCAACAAGATCAACAACAAAGGAAAGATCAAGACGAGTATGATTCAAGTATAAGAGGCTTCCAACTAACTGACGGTACAGGGTGGCATCAACTTTGGGAGAATTACAGGTGGCAGTAAGCTTGACTCCAAACTGGAAGGAAGAAGCAGTTGGTTTACAATCGTCCATGTGAAAGAGACGAAGAAGGTCACAAGCATACTTGGACTGGGAAAGAAAAATTCCTTCATTGGTTTGAAAAACTTGGAGACCAAGGAAGTAGTGAAAAACACCTAAGTCTGTCATTTCAAATTTATTCTTAAGGTTGGTTTTCACATGGTTCAAAATTTTTGAGTCACTCCCAGTAAGGATAAGTTCATCAACATAAAGTACAAGGATTATAAGATGGATTCTTACTTTCTTGGTATAGACATTAGGATCAGAATGGAATACAGAGAATCCAGTGGCGATAAGAAAGTTGTCCATTTTGACATACCAAGCTCGGGGATCTTGCTTGAGACCATAAAGAGATTTCTTAAGGAGACAAACAAGGCTAGAGTCATTTTGGACATAGCCAGGAGGTTTTTCCATGTATATTTCTTCTTGCAAATCTTCGTGCAAGAAGTTGTATTTAACATCCATCTGATGGACCTCCCATTTATGTGAGGCAACAAGGGAAAGAACAAGGTGGATGGAATTCATTTTGGCTACAGGGGAAAAGGTTTCATTATAGTCAATTCCTTCAACATGGGAAAATCCTTTGGCAACTAATCGAGCCTTATGTCTTTCAACACTTCCATCTAATGCATACTTAGTTATGTACACCCATTTACATCTGACAATTTTTCTTCCTTTTGGAAAAGGTACAAGATCCCAGGTATCGTTTTCCATTAAAGAATGATACTCTTCATTCATTGTTGTATCCCAATGTGGATGACCTAAAGCTCCTGCAAATGTCTATGGATCATGAGTTTCTGAAACTTGAGCCAAAAGAGGAGAGGCTCGCTAGAACTATGAACATGTCTGACATTGATCTGAAGGATCACTAGCTGCTTCTCATGTTGAATGGACCCATCTAGGAAGCGGTGGATCTGGTACTGGTTCGGGCTCTAAGGACTCATCTAGAGGAAGGTGAGTAGGCAGAGGTGGATTTTCATCCTCACTATCATCATCTAAAGAAGAAACTAGAACAGAAGAAGGCACAAATGTCGAAGATGGCTCACAGGCCGAAGAAGGTACAACCGTCGAATTAGGCTCATAGGCCAAAGAAGGCACAAATGTTGAATTAGGCTCACAGACCAAGAGATTTTCATCAAATTTAACATCTCTTCTAATAATAATTGTATTACCATGTGTTTGAAGAAGTATATAACCTTTGACATCTTCATAATAACCAACAAATATACACTTCTCACTTTTAGGCTGCAATGCTTTCCTTTTCTCATCAGGAATGTGATCCCATGTTATACTACCAAATACACGGAAGTGACTTACATCTAGTTTAATTTTAGTCCAAGCTTCTTCTAGTGTTATATTTTTAAGATCCTTTGTGGGAGTGTGATTTACTATGTAATTTGCACAGTTGATGGCTTATGCCTAATACTTTAGACTTAATCCCTTAGATTGGATCATACAATTAGCCATTTCTTTTAATGTGCGGTTCTTTCTCTCAGCAACACCATTTTGTTGTGGTGTATATGGAATAGTGTGTTTCATTTGGATTCCCTGTGTAGTGCAGTAACTTGTAAAATTATTGTTCACATATTCACCTCCCTTATCTGTTCTTAACCTTTGAATTTGATGTCTAGATTTCTTTTCTACAAGGGCATCGTAGGCCAAAAATTTGTCAAAAACTTTGATCTTAAGTTTTAAGAAGTAAATCCAAGTACGTCTGGAAAAGTCATCAATGAAAGTTAAGAAATACTTGCACCTATAAAAAGAAGGAGAATAAAGTGGACCACAGAAATCACTGTGAACAAGCTACAAAGGACCCGAGGCGTGCCAAGAGGCACATTTTTCAAAATTGTCCTGATGATGTTTTCCGAGAACACAACCGGCACAAACACCATCTCTACATGAAACAAGAGGAAGACCAGTCACCATATGTTGATTACATAGTTGTTGCAATGAGCGATAGTTAAGATGACCAAGCCTCTCATGAAAATTTTTGCTCAAGTTATCACTATGAGCAACAAAAATTGATGAAAAAGATGAAGACCCAAAGTTGTCAAACTTCTACAACCTGGTAATATCATCAGCAATTCCAGTTGCAAGAACATGATTAGGATCTTTTAGATCCTTGATTACAACTTGGTGAGGTGAAAACTCTACGGTTTTACCTTCACCTGAATGAGTGATTTGATATACTAATATAAGGTTACAGGAAAGACTTGGAACACATAATACATCATTGAAATGACTATTTACTTGAACTGTTCTAGATCCTTCAACACTAAGAGATCTATCATCACCAACAAATATTTTCTTTTTATTACATTCATTTAGAGTAGAAAATATGTCTTTATTCTTAGCCATATGATAAGATTCTCCAGAATCAATAAGCCACTTCTCAGAAGTAGAAGTAGAAGGTGTATTGAAAGAGAAACCAGAAGAGTAAAGTGCATGTCCATGAGAAGAAGAAGAAGAAGTGGAATCAATACTGATGTTGTGCTTCTTCATCACTGCTTCTAAAGATTCCATCTTCTTGAAACATTTGGACTCATCATGACCATTTTTATCACAAAAGTTGCAATGTATGTTAGTCTTCTTATTTTTATATTTTTCTCCTTTGTCTCCATTCAAAGAAAAAGTTGTCTGAGTGGGTTTGGGACCCTTATATTGCTTGTTTTTGTGGCGATGATGTTGCTTCTTGGGATTATTGGGTTTATATTTGTGTTGGGAAACTAAGGCTTTGTTGGAGGTACCTACAATGTTGATCAATCCAAGTTGTACAAGATTATCTTCCTCTCTAATCAAAGCAACACAAAAGGACTCAAGAGTGGGTTTTTCATAATCTTTCCATAGAGCCTCTCTCATGGCATAAAAGGTATATACAAACACAGAATATGCACTACCTAGCTTAGAAAGAATAAGATAGATGCAATGCTCTTCCTCCATTTTTATCTTACATTCTTCACATAAAATTATGAGTGTTTTAAACCTAGATAGATAGTCTCCAAGGCAAGAAAAATCACTTGGAATAAAGGTCATTACTTGATTTTCTAATTGTTGTGCTCGAATAATATTGAGTTTACCAAACACAGATTAAATATTTTCCCAAGCTTCTTTGGGGTCATCAATTTCTTGAAGGTGGTATCTTAAATCAGGAGAGATGGACATTCCGATTAGCCCACGTGATTCGTCACTCCTATTAGCCCATTTGGATTTCTTATCATCATCAGTGGGTTCTTTTTCCTTTCCCAAGGTAATCTAGTACAAGCCTTTACTTCTTAATAAATATTCCATATGAGATTTCCATTGGAAGTAGTTGGTGTTGGTAAGAAAAACATTACTTGTAGAAGACATATTAAATATGAAGATAATATGGATTTAAAAACTGAAACTTATGATCTGGATGTAAATAGCTCAAAACGTTATGTGGTTTTAAAAAAAATGGCACTGAAAATAGACTTCAGATGTGAGAGTTATGCCCTTTTAAAAAAAGGCATAAACGACAACCAAATGACCACGTGATAGTGTAAGCTGCTTTATGAAGTGACCCACTTTTATAAAGAGAAGTGGCGATCACGTTTACAATGAAGTTACTTTATAACAAAAAATTTGCATGCAAAATAAATAACTCTAAAATAAAATATTAAATCTACTTATAGTGATTCACTTTTATGCTTGAAATGAAATACACTTTACAATTTTAGCATATATTTAAAAAAAAAAAGTAACAAAAGAGAGACTTGAACTCAATACCTCTTACTTAATAAGGAAATTTTTAACCAAATGATCTAGCAAAACATATTGTAATGTTCAGAAGGAGGATTTTTGTTGTTGTTGTTGAAGATGGCCTTGGAGAGCATGCTAAAAAAAAAAAATGACACCAGAAAAAAATTGTGCTTCTCGATGACAACAAAGGTTAGATCTCGATTAGCTTACCCAGAAGATGCACCTTTTCCTATCTGTTTCGGATTTTCCAAGATCATACGGGGTGAGGGGAAAATAGCATACATAAATATAAAAGAGTAGAAACCCAAAAATAAATAATACAAACCCAAAATAAAACCAAAACGCTATTGTGCAAAAATATTAAAACATGTGTATTCAAACTTTATACCTCTAGATCTAATTGTAATAGTCGTATCTTGGGCAAACATAAACCTTTTCGAGTGAAACGAAAAGTGTTTATGAATGAAACAAGTTCTCCGGACGCAATGGAATAGTCCTCTCAGCCCATAAATGTACAAAAATGACAAAAAATGGAGATGAGGCAACTCGGCTTCAAGATCTCGATCTACAACAAAAGTGGATATTCAAACAAGCTCTGATACCATGTTTGACAACATAGGTATTCCAAAAGAGGAAGAACATCTTCAATAACCACTCACATGACCATATCAAATATAAACACACCGATGTTTTCATGTGGTAAAACCCCTACGGGGAAACGTCCATGGCCCCAACCAATGCGACCACTTGGAGCAGTTTATTAATGCAAAAGAAAAATATTACAGAGAGATTTTACAAGAGAGCTTCTCACAAATGATCATCGGAAAATGAACCTTCATGCTCTTTAAATAGATATCATGGACCAATCGTGTGTTAAGCCACAGATCAATGGTCATTAAGATCGAGGACAGTATGAACCGTCGGATCACTCTATGCCGGTAACATATCGCGACCGTCGGATTTCCTAACTACAAATTCATACTACTACATAATAAAGAAACACACTGTTACCTAATAATACATTAGACCAAGTATATCTTAACTAACTCCTAAGTGTCTAAATATCCTAACAAAAGTCAGTTTGGAAAAATTGGAAATTGATGTTACCCATTAATTTCACAGATGATGTTAAGATATGGTAGCAATCATTGAACCCTACTAAGATTATGGCACTTTATGATGAAGCATTTGAAAATTTACTTTTAGATAAATGGTTTCATTTTGATAAAGGGAGAAACAAGGATTTATTTTCATGTGGAAAATCTATATTACAGGTTCATGGTTGTATTCATAAAGAAAATGTAATTGTTTATATTAACCCTAGTTGCAAACAATATTTTATCAATGTTCAATTGGTTAATAGATTGAAATTTCTTGCAAAGAATATCCAAAGCACACTTGTTGAGGGTCAAAATATTCAAATTTTTAAAGATTTGAAGCTCACTATGGATAAATATGTGTTGCATTCTAATTTGTGTGCAATAGATATGGATGATGTGGATATTTTTGGGGGATATCATTGGATGAACTCAGTTTGTGTAGTTAATATTAATGTGAAAAAGAAGTTTCTAAAGAATTGGTACAAGAAAAATAAAATTGCATTGCAGGATTTGTCTCTTAATAAGTAATATGGGCCTATGGGGGGAATCAAAGAAGTTATTGTAGAGTCGAAAGCTTAATCAGAGGAAGAATATATAGAAGGAGATAAATAAAAGACATGGGACAAACACAATAAAGAAGCTAAGGAGATCATTGAATCAAGGGCACAATGTGTTACAGATTTGAAGAAAAAAGAAACGATTCCTACATTTTTTGTGTATCTCCATCCACATCATATAGAGAAACAATAGTCATCAAGACAAGGGTGTGATAATCAACACACTTATGAACCAGTGGGGAACCATAAAAGAAACCAATCAATAGGTGCATGGAAGCCTACCAAAACTACAGGAAGACATTAGGATAAACAACCAATCCCATGGAAACATCAGCATGATGACGAGAAAGTTCAGGGTGGAAAGGAATCATTTGGACATCTTGGTCATCTTCCATTAGGATGGATTCATGGTCGTACTTGGCACCAGTTGGCTACAATTCTTAGGTGGTCATATTCTATGGTCTCTTCTCATGTTTTGAGGACGAAACATGCTTAAGGGAGGTGGAATGTAGTATACATAGGGAGGTAATATGGGAGGTACCCAATGGGAATGGGGTTATGAATTACAATGGAGGTCATTCAATGTAAGGTGGACTAGGTCCACCTAATTATTAAATAATGCCCACAATGGTAGTTAGATATAATAAATAGGATTTCTAGAATATTATTTCTATAGAATTTTCCTAGAAGATAAAAAATGATATATAAATAAGTGTAAGCAATGTATTAGAGCATGGTGAAGTATTTTGTTATTGTACAAGCAAGTATTGCTTGAGGAGTGCATTCCTTCCATAAGGAATAATATATGGTGTTACCCTGCCTCTAGGGTTATGTTTACATTCTTGTGTTTAATAGTGTGGTGAATGGTTTTGTGTATTCTTTTTTATTTTAAGGGTTATTTATGAAGTATATTGGCATATCTATTTAGGTACTTAACACCAGAATCTAGATACTCATTTGATCGAATCAATAAATCTCTGGTAGAAGAACTGGTGTTGGAAAGCCCAAATTATTCTAAGGAATTTATTGTTTTCTTATTTTCATCTAATAATACTATTGTTGTTGTCCTCTTACAAAGGAATGAAGAAAAGCAGTAACAACAAATTGCATTTTTTCAGCAAAATTTTGAGAGATTCAAAACTGAAATATAGCATAATGGAAAAACAAGTTTATGTGTTATTGAAAGCTCTGAAATATTTCAGAGTCTATGTTCTTCACTCCAAAATTACTGCATATGTTCCTAGCATCACAATGAAAGAGATTCTAAATAAACCTAACACATATGGAAAGAGATGTAAATGGATAGAAAAGGTCCAAGAATATGATCTGGGAATAAAACCAACAAAATTGATCAGAGGACAAGGTTTGGAAAAAATGTTAGTTGAATCTAATTGTAGAGTCCTTGGAGTAAATCATATTAAAGACATAATAGAGCATCCTTCTACTGCAAATGAGAAGACATATTTGCAGCATCCCTTGCTAAAAAATCATGATAAGTTTTCTCCTTCTCCCTTGTACAAAAACATTGTCTTTTATCTGCAAAATCTTGTATGTCCATCATATTTCATTCAAGCAAAGGCTATATCTCTTAGGCTTAAAGAAATTAAGTATTGTATAATGAATGAAAATCTCTATTGCAAAGACCCTTTGGGAATCTTTCTTAATTGTATTGTTGAAGATGAAGCTGTAGGTATAATAGATGAATTTCATAAAGGAATTTGTGGAGAACACCATGCTTGGAGAGAGACTGCATATAAAATACTGAGAGTTGGATACTAGTGGCCAAAGATTTTTTTTGAGGTAAATGAAAAGGTTAGATATTGTAGGGAATGTCAATTTTTTGCAAGAAAACAAAAACTTACATCATTACCATTAGTTCCCATAAAAGATGAAGCTCCTTTCTAGCAATGGGGTTTAGACTTTATAGGTGAAATTCATCCTACTTCTAGTGCTCAACAAAAACAAATTTTGAGAGAAACTGATTACTTTTCAAAATGGGTAGAAGAAACTCCCACCGGATTTTCTACTGATGAAGTTGTAATCAAATTTCTTTAAGAAAATATTTTAGCTAGGTTTGGATTCCCTAGGAAAATCATAATTGATAATGCTAAAAAATTCGAGTCTCTGGCTATGATAGATTTCTTTCAAAAATAAAATATCATTCTTGGTCATTCAAATTCTTATTATCCTTAGGGTAATGGATTAGTTGAATCATCAAATAAGGTCTAATGAGCCTTATCAAGAAAATGTTAACTGAAAATAAGAAAGCTTGGGACTCTCATTTCAAATTTGCACTTTGGGCCAACATAATCAACACTAAAAGGTATACATGTATGTCTCCTTTTCAATTTATTTGCGACATTGATGTTTTTTCCCTATTAACCTTTCTCTGCCTATGATGAAATTGATGCAGGATATTGATGAAGAACCTAATGACCTTACTAGAAGAATGAACCAGTTGAATGAATTACAATAGGCTAGAGACAAAGTTGATCAGAAATTTCAAGAATATCAAGACAAGACGAAATCTATCTTTGACAGAAGAGAAAAATAGAGAGATTTGTCCCCTGGTGATCTAGTACTAAAATGGGATAGAAGAAGAGAATATCCTAGAAAGCATGGAAAGATTGATCACTTATGGTTGGGACCCTACAAGATTGTTTCGGTAGAGGGAAAAAAATCATTTTCTCTTCAAAATTTGGAAGGAAATCAGTTGGAATTTCCTATTAATGGGCGATTTCTGAAACATTTCATTCAATTTTAAATTTTTATTCTGCCACCCATTGTATATAGTTAGTTTCCTTTGGTTTTTCTTTAAGTCGTTTCTTTATTTTTAGAAACTTTAGGATAAAAATAAATGTAGATTTATCAAAACAAATAAATAATCTCTTCCCTTCTCAAAATTCTAAAATATCTTGATAGAACAAACTGTCTTAAACCACTGACTAGGATTTTTTTTTATTATTTTATTATTTATTATTTTTTTTACTTTTTATTTTATTTACTGGGGGAATCGGCAACACACGGTTCTCGTACTCGTGTGACACGAGTTCAATCCCCGTCGGATACCACTATAACCCCAGGTGCAACCACCCATCCTGCAAGAATGGCGCACAAGTAAATCGGGGTGAGAATCGAACATGAGACCTCATTTTTACAAATTTCCTTCCATTTACACAGCACTTGTCAATCCATCTACACCCCTGCGGGAGGATTTTAACATGTTAACTAAAAACTAGGAAGGAGAATATAATAATACACTCACTAAAGTTGAAAAGGTATGTTTTAGGTAATCTCCTTCTAAATAAAGGCTTTAGAGTCAAACATGTAGTTTGTTGTTTTACTCAAGGTATATGTCCAAAATAAGATATTTTGGAAAGGATGCAACTATATCTGAGAAAATGAAAAAATTATGAGTACACTTTATAACTCAGCCATAGCTGACTAATTCTTGACTAACAAACATCATCCCTTAAATGTTAAAAAAGAATATTGATTTCCCCCATCCCCTATAAAATGTAAAACAAACTTAAAGAGATGGTGAAAGGAAATTCAAGTGGGCAATGCAAGTATCTTGACCAGGGCAATGGACAATTGCTAGAAGTGAATCGAGGCCTATGATTTCGGGGTGACTACACCATAGGCTATGGATGATTTTTGTAGAAATAACATGAGAATGAGGAGGAGTTTAAATAAGTGTCTTTACTATAATACTCAATTAAAATTAGTTTTATCATAAAAAAACTATGTTCTAACCTATATACTCTTTGAAATATTAAAAATCCTTGAAGCAGAAAACACTAATTATAAATTTGACTCCTTGGACAAAATTTAGACTATATTACCATAAACAACTTTAGAGTAAAGTTGGATAAGTGTAATGTTTTTATATTTCCTGGTTATATTCTATATAAACATGTTGAATTCTGAAATTGGTGGTCATTTAGTTCCTTCAATCATAAATTAATCTATAAGTGAGAAGAAGAGTGTTTGTGATTTCATGAAGAAAACACCATTCAGTAGGACTATATTATTGAATTTTATGTAGAATAATGACTCCATAACCCAATAAAAGGAACTTGGTCTACATGTTCTTTAGTGTCTCGTAGGGAAACACAATCCCCAGATGGAGCCAAATGTTGTAACATAATCCAAATTTTATAAATTTGGAAATTTTATGACTTATAAGTTAGGAATAATAAGACATTTTGGTCTTAGAAAAATAAATAAAAACATACAAAACAATAAAAACTAAAAAGAAATTAATTAAATTCAAATAAATGAAATAAAAACAAATTAGAATAGTTTTTATTTTAATAAAAAAAAGGTTTATTTTGTAAATATTTATCATATAGTTTAGAAAAAATGCATTTAAGTTTAATAAAGTTTAGATTTTGTTTAAAACTTAGTGTAGGTTTTTTATTTTTCATTTTTTTTTATAGTTTTTTATATTAATAAACATGTCTATTTCATGCATATTAGATCACGTTCTCCGGATCATTAGATCAACGACACATATTTGATTGCAGCCCCCCTCCCCCTGTGTGCTCAATGTTTAACACAAAGTAGGGGGGCGCAAAACTCTACTATGGTCAACCTCATTTTGACCTGGCGTCCATTTGTCTATTGCGGGCCCCAGGGTGTGTGGCTATACTAACCATGCCTAACCCCCCCGCAATAGACATGGAGCCAACACGTGTCTAGCATCACATCAATCAGTGAAAAATGTAATATTTGTATTTATTATTAGTTTTTTTCTAGTAATATAACGACACGTATGTATTTCGAAAGGTTAAAAGGGAAAAAGGTCAAACGTTTAATTTATTTTGAGTTTATGAAGAGTTCGAGCACGCAGTCAATAGTTCTTACAAAGATTCATCATTATTACTCCAGTCTGATACCTACCTTAGTCAGCATCCTTCACGGGTAATTTTAAAACCCTCTTATTCTTCTGTTGTCAATATCAAAATGAAAACATCCCAATCTACAAAATGTAAGAAAAATCCAAAACCCATAGAAGAATATCTTGTTGACAGAGATAAAGTCGTTTTTTATCATGTCTTGTCGTTCAATTCCTCTATGTTATACCAACAGGAAAACCAAGGTTTTCAAGATTTAGTTGACCACTATCACACATGGGAATCTGACCTCACCAAATTCATAGTACCTCAAGTTTTCCATTTTCCATAATTTGTAGTGTGGTGTGTAGAGAATTATATTCCATCTAAAAGAGTTATAATTTCCAAAGCCAAGTCTATTCTCATTGAATTAAATGATCAGACTATTAGTGAAATGATGAGATGACTACTTAATCCTGATAGTGAAATACTAAATGAACTAGTAGCAGCCAAATATTTCAGAGAAATGAAATCAAAAGATAGGGTTTCTCTGTTAGAGTCATACATATGTACAAATCTTGATGTGCATGGTGATAATGTTGTCATTCAAACAAGTCTCTTTCTTGAGACTTCCCAGAAAATTATTTCCATTATTTCTATGATATTGGGGAAAAAGGGCGATTTGATAGTTGATGAATTTGAATTAGGGATAATGGTCTCAATCTTGCCTTCTTAAGAACCAAATAACAAAATAGCATAAAAAACCCTCACAATAAGTACTCAACGCCTTGAAAAAGAGAGAATTTCATATAATAAGCCTCTTCGAGGGGAAAACCTCCTTATACGCCACATAAATTTCCAAATACAGGATGATTCTAAATGAAAAGTTCTCCTCGGTATATATAGGAGACTACAAGGTACAGTTACAACTAATGGAACCAAGACGACATAAATTAAATAACATTACTAATGTAATATGCCCCAATTAATGGGTAATGTGCCACTATTTAGGACTTAACATGCCCCTCCCCTTCAGAAAAGTGTTGTCTGCAATGCTTGAGTAATTATGGATTCTTCTGTATAAATGAATCATCTTCCCAAGTGGAATATTCAACAGGTAGTTTCCTCCGCTTAATGAGATACTCTGAAATGGATTTATTCCTCAGCTGGGGAATTCTTGTGTCAGTGATAGCTTTAGGGTCCAATATGATTTTTCCTTCCTCATCAAGTTATGGAAATATAGTCTAAACTGGGATCTTGTCACCTGTAACCTTCTTTAAGCATGAAAAATGGAAAATTGGGTGTACTCACGAAGATGCAGGTAACTCCAATTTGTATTCCATAGTATCAATATTTTGCAACACCTTATAAGGGCCATAATACTTTGGTGATAATTTATTATCCTTCTTATCTTGCTTGAGGGACATCTATTTGTATGGTTGTAGTCTTAAAAATACCGAATCTCCTACTTCAAAACTTCTTTCACTATGATGTTGATATGCCTATTGTTTCATACGATTATGTGCCATGGTCAGGTTGTCCTTTAATAGTTGGAGAAATTGTTGTTGATGCTCGATGTGATCTTCAATTGCTTGAACCTTAAATTTTTATTTTAGAGAAGAAGTGATGGAAGGTGGGTGATATCCATAGAGTGCCTTAAATGGTGTCATTTTTGTTTCAGTATGAAAGGATGTGTTTTACCACAATTTTTCCAAGGGTAACCATTTGAACCATTGTGTTTGTTTATCAAAGACAAAGCAATGAAGGTATCCTTCCATAAAAAAATTCACTATCTCAGTTTGTCCATCAAATTGAGGATGATAAGATGAGCTATGAGCCAATTGAGTACCCAAACAAGGAAATAATTATGTCCAAAAATGTCCAGTGAAGATGGGATCTCTGTCACTTACAATAATCTTTGGGCTTCCATGTAGCTTTTGAACTATATCCATGAATGTAGTGGCAACTATACTAGCTTTGAAAGGATGAGAGATTGCACAAAAGTGTGTGTGCTTGGTCAGTCTATCAACAATCACCATGATGGCACTCTTTCCTTCAAACTTTGGTAACCTTGTGATGAAATCGATGGAAACCTCCTCCCAGATATGAATTGGGATGGCTAATGGTTGTAAAAGACCTAGGCTATTAATTGTTTCCACCTTATTTTGTTGGAAAACCAAACATTTTTCCACAAACCTTTGAACATAATTTTTAAGGCCATCCCAAAAAAATTCCTTCTTGACCCTATGGTAGGTTTTCAAAAATCCTGAGTGCCCTCCTACCAGAGAGGTGTGCAATTCCAAGAGTACCTTTTGTTTGAGTTGGGATTTCTTACATAAATATAAGAGATATTTTTACCATAGTGAATCATTTTTCCATGTAAATGTATCTGATGCACTGGAATCTTGTTGCAACCTTTGAATGAGAGTCCACATGTTTTATTCATTCTTCCATTCATCCCTCGCTTGTATTATCCAATCATGTTGGATGATCAAGATAGCACAGAGAAAGGCCTCAAAATATTCATACTTTCTTGAGAGTGCATCTGCCACAACATTTTTCTTCCCTTTTTTGTAGATGATTTAAAAATCATAACCCAACATCTTGGTCACCCATTTTTGTTGTTCTTTTAAATATAGTCTTTGTTCCAAGAATAATTTTATATTGTCATGATATTTTTTTACCTTGAAGTGGATACCTATTAGGTAAGGGAACCATTTCTTCAATGTATGCAGTATTTCCATCATTTGCTTCTCATAAATGGGTTTTTTTAAGTCCTTTCCCTTTAGTGGTCAACTTTCAAAAGCAAGGTGCCTTCCTTCTTTCATTAGAACAACACCAATGCCATTTCTTGAGGCATTGCATTCCATAATAAAGGTTTTTGTGAAGTCTGTTGTGGTCAAGAAAGGATCTTTGCACATCGCCTCTTTAAGTCAGTCAAAATATTGAGTTTCCTCTGGAGTCCATGAAAATGCATCCTTCTTAGTTAATTTCATTAAAGGTGTTGTTATTCTTCCATAGTTCCGAACAAACTTGCAGTACTAAACTATCAAACCCAAAAATTCTCTAAGATTCTTCAATGTTTTGGGAATTGGCCAATCCATCATGGCCTTAATCTTGTTAGGGTATACCTTGACACCTTCATGAGATATAATATGAACCAAATACTCTACCTCCTTCACCCCAAAGAAACATTTGGATGGTTTGGCATACATTTTTTTCTTCTTTAGTAGTTGTAGCACCTTGTCAGATTGTCGAACATGATCCTGCCAAGACTTGTTATAGATTAGTATATCATCAAAAAATACTAGAACAAATTTTTGAAGGAAGGGCTTTAAAATGGAATTCATCAACCCTTGGAATGTGGAAGGTGCATTCATAAGGCCAAAATGCATGACCAAAAATAAATAATTCCCTTCATGAATCTGGAATGTTTTTTTGGGGATATATGCTTCCTTCATTCTAATATGATGATACCCTGAATGGAGATCCAACTTTGTGAAATAGATTCCTCCATGTAGTTCATCTAACAATTCATCAATGATGGGAATGGGAAACTTATCTTTAATAGTGATATTTTTGAGCTATCTATAATATGGACACATATGCCGTGAGCCCTCTTTATTGAGTACCATTACCACCTGTGCAGAGTAAGAACTTTGGCTAGGTCTAATAATGCCATCTTCTAACATTTCTTCAACCATATTCTCAATTTCATTCTCTTGGGCATAAAGGTCTCTCTAAGGCATGATGTTAGGAGGAACACTCCCAATAATTAGGTGAATAACATGATCATGATTTCGATTGGTTGGAAGACCTTTGGCAATATCTTCAAATACTTTGAAATGATTATCAATGATCCCTTGGAGATCTAGGCAAAAATATGGCTTAGATGTTTGAACATATAGTGATCATAGTTGTACAATTACACCTTGATTTCCCTTTTTCAATAAATTTTCCATGCCATTAGAGCTTATCACCTTATTGGTTTTCCCTGTGATACCCCTTAACTCAATTTCATTTCCTTCCAATGAAAATTTCAGGAAAAGTTTTTGAAAATTAAAATCCATTGTTCCCAATGATTGTCACCATTGGAATCCTAGTATGACATCAATGCCAACCATGGGTATATAAATCATTGGAATATTCATTACATATTCCCCCATAGTAAGATTGATCTTATGGAATTGTCCTGAGCAATTAATAGTTCCTCCATTTGCAATCTTACTTGAAACTCTGGTGCTGGATATATAAAGAAATTGAGAGATTTGGCTAATTTATAGTGAATGAAATTATGAGTACTACCAAAATCAATTAGGACTATTACCTTTTTATTTTTTATATATCATTCGATATTGAGGGTTTGAGGAGTGCTAATTCTAGCCAATGCATTACATGATATTGTGGGAGTCAACTCTTCAGAAGAAATCTCTTCTACATTTTCATCTTTAGATGGTTCTTGTTCTTGTTCTTGTTCTTGTTCTTCTTCCTCTTCACAATCTATGTAGAATTATTTCTTCTCACCACACTTATGTCCCTTATTGTACTTGTTGTCACAATTAAAGACTAAACCTTTTTCTTTTCTTTCCTCCAATTGTTGAGTTGTCAACCTAGTAGGTTGACATGTTTTAGAAGAAGGAACATTATTCTCTCGATAGATGTTAGGAGTGGTCCTTCTAGTAGTCATATCCATATTGTTCCTTTCAACATTTTTCTCCACCTTGAATGCATTCTCCAATGATTTGGGTTCCCAAAGGAGAACCTCATGTTCAATGTTATCCTTTAAATTTCCTATGAATACATTAATCATGTGCTCATCGGGAATATATGTTACCTTTATATTCAATCTTTGGAAGTTCTCAATATGCTCTTTAACTGAACCCTTTTGATTGAGATTTATCAATTGGCTAAAGAAGGTATTGTTCCTTTTATCCTCATAGTGTGCTATCATTTCTTCTGTGAAAATTTTCCAAGTGACAAGTGATTTGCGAGAACAAATCCATCGATACCACACAAATTGATTGGGTTCTAAATATAAATAAGCAATTTGTACCTTTTGTGCATGTGGCACATCCTGTAGATCAAAGAAATGCTCCATCTGAATTACCCATGTGATTTGATCCTCGCCATCAAACTTCCTCATATCGATCTTAGTAAAGTGGTTGATATTCAACCGAAAGTTGGAGTTTCTCCAGTATTGATTCATCTTCATTGTTTCCTCATCATGAATTTCGTGGGATACATTTTCACTTTCAGGTGGCCTCTCTATTAGGAATTTTTTCAATCCTTCCATGATCTCCCTTTTTAAACCATCCTTCTTCGTATCCATTATTGCCTCCAACTTAGCTTCAGTTGAATCCATCATCCCTTGTAGTTCATCTTTTTTTACTTTCTTCTTTGTAAATCATTTATGTCCCTGCACATTTCTTCACCTTCATCAAGAGTCCAAGTAGGACTATCTGGAGACTTATTTGGTGTAGAAGTTCCCTTTTTTAGGGGAATGTTGGCCAAGTATCACTTTTAAACCTTGATTTCAAGGTGGTTCTACTAAACAATCTTTCTTCTCATGTATCTCCAAAATTTCGTCCCTTCTGGGTCTGGAAATTTTGTTTTGTAGTTCTTTGATACGTCTTATCTGTAATTCCATAGGTTTGGTCAAAATTGGATTTTACAAGTGGAATTTATGGTAACTTCCCCACACCTTACTAATTTTTGTCCCTTCCAGGAGAGTGTTCTTGTAAAGTGTGCCAAGAGCACAATATTTGATATTTCATTCTGAAACATGCACCAAAAATACTACAAATTGTCTACTATCCAATGCAACTAGTCTCACTTAATTTTGATACTCATTGAAGAAGATATCATTGTTTTACCTGGAACACTTGTTTGAGAATAGTTAATATGACTAGTTAGATACCCTATCTTACACAGGGTGTATCAACAAAAGTAGGATGAACTAGAAGATTAATTTTTTATCACAACTACCTTGATAATTTCTATGAATATCCTCGAGGTTTCAGGGTCTGAAACATCACAGAAAAAAATTATAGTGAAAATTATGCGATGACTAAATTCAGGATGATTCCATAACCCTATCTTACATAGGCTATATCTCCAAAAGTATAAGGCCTCGGGAGCTGAAATTTGAACCCCACGTACATTGATCCATCTGATAAATATCCTCCAAGGGGTTCCTTCCGAAACATCACAGA
This sequence comes from Picea engelmannii, assembly GCA_009831015.1. Taxonomy (NCBI): domain Eukaryota; kingdom Viridiplantae; phylum Streptophyta; class Pinopsida; order Pinales; family Pinaceae; genus Picea; species Picea engelmannii. The sequence continues at coordinate 2,420,784 of ML776742.1, read as the reverse complement.
AAAAAAGGTATATAAAAAATTCCAAGGTGTCTCAGATGAAGCACCGAAACCCTAAGACCTTGAGCTCTGATACCAAATTTTAAGAACCAAATATCAAAAATGGCATAAAAAAACCTCATAATAAGTACTAAATTCCTGGAAAAAGAGATAATTTCAAATAATAATCCTCATCGAGGGGAAACCTCCTTATACACCACATAAATTTCCAAATACAAGATGATTCCAAATAAAAAGGTATCCTTGGTATATATAGGAGACTAGTAGGTACAGTTACAACTAATGGAACCAAGCTGACATAAATAAAATAACATTACTAATGTAATATACCCCAATTAAGGGGTAATGTTCCACTATTTAGGGCTTAACATCCCTATAACAACCAAATCCATTACTAAATTCAATTATGCCCAGTTCATAGAAGATCAAATTCACTACCAGCTTTCTGAATTTGAGTCTCTTAGAAGCTTCAGATACTATTCATACCTGGTCCACCTCTTTTTGTTCCCACAAGTCTTTTATTGTATGCACCTAGGACTAAACATTGAAGATGATCTTGGTAATCCAACCTCAATTACTCATTGAACTTTTGTGATTATAAAGAAACCTTTAAATGTTGAATTTTCATAGTATATGGATCATTTTATGTGTAAAGACTACCAAATCATATACAATGAGGTTCCTCCTATAATATTTCTAGAGTGAAAAAAATGATTACAGTTAATCCCAGAAAAAAGAGTGTGAGACTGATATGTCTTTGAACATTACACTGTAATCATGTTTTATGGTTGTCAACTTGCTCGCTTTTGCTTGCATGTTTTTATGACTCCCAACTTTTTTTCTCTTCAATATGTTATAAAAATATTGAACTCTGATGAAATACACTTTGTGTCAAATAAGTATAAAGTGAATTTTAAATTGAAGAAGGAAGTAGTTCCTTTCATTGTGAATACCAGGTCAACACTGCAGGTGACAACAAATATGATTTTATATTTGGGATTACAACAAGGAGAACCATGGAATTATAACCCTCATGGAATAATTTCATCAAAAATAATTTTGCACGGGCAAAGTACTTATCAACATCAACAAAATGAGCAACTGGATTTGTTGTAAAATCAAGATAGTTGGAAAGATGTTATGAACATTCTACAGATCCATGGTAAATCAGTTGATCAGTCAAAAAAATCCCCAATCACACAAACTCCACAAGAGTTTTAAATGAAATACAAAATGAAACACTCAAAGTCTACCTTAAAGAGTTCAGAATTAGGGGAAGAAAGATTAGCCAAGAAGTAGAAATTAGAAGAAGTTGAAGAGGAAGAAGAAATAGAGTTTCCTGAAGAAACAATGCGAAAGAAAAAAGGGCCATTATGTGACTATAGAGGTGATATATTCATAAAAAATTAAAGGTGTGGCAAGTCAAAGTGAATTAAATTCGGGCACTAGTGATCACTCAAATAAATTAGACCAAGTTTAGCAATCCATGGAAACTAGAAAGGCAGATGCATATATAAAAAAGAGCATTATTCTAAAATTCTATAACCATGATGCATATCATACCAGAGTGATCTCAGTTTGAGATTGTGATAAAGGGGGGATGAATATAGCAGTCATGGAGTCAAAGGATCAGAAAAAAGTAACAAATATCTCTATTGATTTAAATAATGTGCATCCTTTGGATAAATTTGACTTACACAGACAAACTGCAAAGATGATAAACAAAGATGTTGTGATAGCCAATCTTGGAATCAATCAACTTCAACCCATCAATGATAAGCCCAAAAATTAGTTAAAGAATGAAAAGTTGGCTACCAAAATTAGACAAATAAGAGTGGAGGAGCTAGAACAATGGATAATAGAACTTGGAAAAAATCCAAAACATGATACATCCATACAAGCACTTGTGAAAACAAAATACAAATAAATCCAAGTTTAGAAACAAAAGCTCAAAATACCAGGAATCGACCATGTACAAACTCCAAAACTCGTGGAAATCCAAGAAGAGAAAGATCAACTTGTGAAGAAAATGGTATAGATGGGAGAAAGCATGGAAATGTATGAAAAATAGATTGAAAGTTTAAAAGGAAGATCTTCTTCTTTTCAAGCAGCACAAACATCAGATCCAACAACTAGAATATCAAAGGTATTAGCATATCTAAAACTAAAACGATTTGAAATTGAAAGCCTAAAGAAAAAAATATCAGAGTAGAAAGAAGATATCAAACACAAAGACAAATTTATTTCAGAATATCATAAGTTGAATGATAAAATGTTAGCTAATATGGAACAAATGAAGACTAAACTTTCAAGTAAACCATATTTGGTAGGATCCAAGCATCTCATCTCGGAGGAAATTATTAGTGAAGTAGCCAGGCTTTGGGATTACTTCAAAATTATAGATGATGAAATGTTGTTGGTGGATGAAGAAGATTAAGTGATACATAAATCATTTCATGAATTGGGAACAAGACCACATGTAGCCACTCATATCATAAAGTTCCGGAATTCAAATTCTAGAGAGACATTGTTGAGGAAAGGTGTTAATGACCGAACAACAATGGGGATGGAAATTGAAAGAATATTCACGAAGAGAAATTTGATACAACAAATTTAGAATGAATGCATAGCATTGAAAAGGAATGTGGAATTTTTTTCCAGCAAATTTGAGAATTTAGTGAAAATGGGGTTATCTTTTAGAAAAATAGGATCGCAGAGCAATAAAATAAAACAGATGCAGAAATAAAACACAGAAGATACATAATACAATAGAGACACAGATATACGTGGTTCACCCAGTGTGGGATACGTCCACCAGAGAATTTTCCAGGCTCTTCCTTTATTGTTATCTAGCAAATAAAGGGAAACAACCTACAACACACCTGTTGAAACTTCCTATTCTTTCTCTCATAGTCTCCTCACTCATAATACAATATTCAGAATGATACATAGTCGAAATACATTTCCCTCATAAAAGAGGGTTTCCTTCTAGGGAAAAAAACACTAACATAAATTCTATCGTCATATATACGACCTTATAATGAACGGTCTAGATTTACTATGAAACTACAATATACATTTACAAGGCAATTTTTCCTTCAGGGGATTTGCGCTTGAATCCCCATAGGGGGGATAACCCCCCATGCACTTACCCTCTTGGAGGAGTGTGCATTATTCATGGGTGTAAAGTCTTTATGGGGTATAAATACGACTAAAAAAAAAGACCTCTGAATCAGGAAGATAATCAAGCTCCACAACCAACAATCTCTCACTTGGAGATTGATCTCAACAACTCCACCGTTGTTGTATATGCTAGACTATGAACCTTCTTGGACCTGGAAAATTTATCATCTTCACCTTCATGCTTGAAGACAAACTGAAACTGAGAAGGAACTCAGTTTCTCCCTGGTTACTCCCTTAGTTAACTTCTCTGCAAGATTTTGTCTAGTGTGTATCTTTTCCAACTTCAAATGTCTATATTCCAAGATGGATCATATCAAATGGTACCTGAGTTGTATATGATTAGTATTCTAATGGAATCTAAGTTCCTTTCAATATGAATGACACTCTCACTGTCATGGTACAACATCTTATTCTCTTGCTTCTTTCCCAATTCCTCCATAAACCTCTATAACCAAATCATCTATTTACTAGCCTCTGTAGTAGCAACATACTCTACCTCTATTGTTGAAAGTGAAACAACCTTTTGTGGTTTCGAAATCCAAATTATTGTTGTTTCACCTACAGTAAAAACATACCATGTTGTTCTCTTCCTGCTATCTTTATCACCTGCCATATCTTAATCAACACATTTATATAGAACAGTGTCTGAACCTTCAAAACATAATGCATGAGTAGCAGTACCTCTCAAATACTTGAGAATCCACTTTATTTCCTCCCAATTTTATTTACCTAAATTGTTCATATACCTTCTCACAACTCCCATTGCATGTGCAATATCTGGTCTTGTGAAAAACATCGCATACATCAATCTGCCAATTATTGATGAATAAGGGACCTTTGACATGTATTATATCTCCTCTTGTGTCTTGGGACACATTTCCTTAGTTAATTTGAAATGGTTGGCCAAAGGTGTACTAACTGGTTTTTCATTCTTCATTCTAAACCTATCCAACACCTTCTCTATGTACTCACCTTGAGAAAATGTCAATTTGCGATTTTTCCTATCTCTTGTTATTCTCATACCAAGGATTTTCTTTGCAGCACCCAAATCCTTCACCGCAATTGAATTAGATAATTTATTCTTGAGCACATGTATATCATGCATATTAGACACTGCAACAAGTATTTCATCTACATACAATAGCAAGATAATATAGCTTCCATTTTCTATCCTTTTAAAATAAACACAGTGATCAAAATGACATATACTATAACCTTGTTCTATCGTAAACCTATCAAACTTCAAATACCACTTCCTTGGATCTTTCTTTAGGCCATACAGATATTATTCAACCTGCATACCAAATTATCCTTCCCTTTGACCTCATAGCCATGTGGTCATTGCATGTAAATCTCTTCCTCCAAATCCCCATTGATAAAAGTTGTTTTTACATCTAACTGTTCAAGATGCAAATATTTTACTGTCACAAGACTTAAAATAGTCCTAATTGAATTCATTTTAACAACAGGAGAAAATATTTCATTAAAATATATACCTTTCTTTTGTGCAAACCCCTTTACAACAAGTCTAGCCTTGTACCGCTTTTTTCCTCCATCTTCTTCCTTCAACTTGTAAACCCATTTATTCTATAATTCTCTTTTTCCTGTAGGCAACTGAACCAAGTCCCAAGTCTGGTTATTTACCAAGGAATCCATTTCCTCTTTCATTCCTTGTTCCCACTTATTTTTGGTGTCTACCAACATTTCCTCTTCATAACATTCTAGTTCACCATAATCAGTCAATAATAAATAATACAATGAAGGAGAGTATCCTTTAGAGGGTCTATTTAACCTAGTAGATTTTCTAACAAAACTTGCAGGAGTTTGAGGTACCTATTGCTCTTGTTGTTGTACATTTTGATTTTCTGGTACCTTTAGAATTTATTTTTTAGTGCTCTCATCAAACACTGTGTATTCTAGTTTTTATTTTTCCTGTTTCTTTCCCTGCAACTGATCTTTGTACATGACCTTCTAATTGAATATGACATCTCTACTCCTAATTATTTTTTATTTTCATAATCCCATAAGCGATAACCAAAATCAATAACACTATATCCAATAAAGGTACACTTCTTGGATTTTTCCTCAAGCTTTGTTCTATTTTCTTTATCAATATGGACAAATGCTTCACAACCGAAAGTCTTCAAACAATAATGGTTAACCTTTTTACCTGTCCATGCCTCCTTTGGAATTCTGCCATCCAAAGAGATTGAACGTCCTATGCTTATTACATAAACAACAATATCTACAGCATCTTCCCAGAACTGTAAGGGAAGACCAGCATGTAATCTCATACTCCTTGCATGCTCTGTGATTGTCTTGTTCATCCTTTCTACCACACTATTTTCTTGTGGTGTTCCTGGAACTGTCTTCTCTCTACGAATCCCATGGTATGAACAATAGTCATCAAACTCCTTGCTGCAATATTCACCTCAATTTTCTGATCTGAGACACTTCAACCTTTTTCTTGTCTTATTCTCAACCAAAGCTTTCTATTTCTTAAAAGTATCAAAAACATTAGATTTTTTTCGAATGCAATGAACCAAAGTTTTTCTAGTTGCATCATCAATAAAAGTAACATAATAATGAGATCCACTAAGAGATGATACATGATCTTGTCCCCATACATATGTATGCACAAAATCTAACCTTTCACTCTTCTTTTCTTTTCCGACTCTAAGAAATCTGACTCTCTTATGTTTTCCATAAACACAATGCTCACAGAAATCAAAATCAATTTTTTTAAGATTTGGAAACAAATTTATTTTGTGAAGTATTTGCATCCCCTTCTCACTCGTGTTCAATCCTATGATTTCACGGTGTTGTATCCACTCATTTATAATCTAAATATATAGAAGAGACAGTATTACCAGTACATAAATACAATGTACCTACCTTCTCTCCTTTTTCTATCACTAGTGATCCTTTGGTAACCTTCCACGTCTTATCTATAAATATGGATATGGAACCTTCACTTTCCAACTTCTCTATTGAAATTAGATTTTCACTTAGATATGGAGCAAGTCTTACCTCTTTCAACAACCATTGGTTTACATTCCTTTGTTTTATTTTTACCTTTCCCATTCCAACAATTTTGCATGGTGCATCATCACCCAAATGAACCTGTCCAAAATCACCTTGAACGTAATCTAGAAAATGTTTCCTATGGGGTGCGGCATGAAATGAAGCCCCTGAATCTACTACCCAAGACTCATAAATATTATCTACAGAAATAATCAAAGCATCTTGTAAAACATCACATGTTACATTCGCTTCCTTATTTTTCTCCTATTGTCCATCTCTTTGTTGCTTTGGAGTTCTATAATCTTTCTTCAGATGTCCTTTCTTTCCACAATTCCAACACTCTATCTTTCATAGTCTGGATTTGGATCTTCCCTTCCTAGAATTCATGTGGTTCCTTGAGCCCTTTCCTCTATCATTCTTTCTTCCCCTATTCTACATGTTTAACACATTACCTGATGTCTCACCTGTACTTTTACATCACATTTCCTCACTAAGGATAGCACCAATACCATCATCAAATTTTAAAGTATTTGAACCAGAGACAGAGTTACTTACAAACATGACCAATTCATTCCATATTTATGGCAATAAGAACAACATTAGAAGAGCCCTGACCTCATCATCAAAGTCCATTTTTACAGAACTTAGTTGATTAGTAACCATATTAAATTCATTTAAATGATCTGCAACAAACCCACCTTCTGACANAAATACCTTATTGGATGCCGAGGGTGTTTCATACAGTTTATCCAATGCGTACATCAACTCCTTTGTTGTCTTTTCTTTTGAAATATTGAAAGCCACCGACGCTGCTAGGCTTAGTTGTCTCATTCCTAGTTCCTTTTTGTCAAGAACCCCCCATTCCCCATCCTTCATGGTCGTCAGATTATTTTCTATTCCACCCAATGGTAGAAATAGATCATTCTGATATAAATAATCTTCCATATCCATCTTCCATAACTAATAGTTTTGGCCGTTAAATTTCTCGACCCTAAACTTTCCATCTTCCGCCATTGATCCCACTCAAGCTAGGAACTCTCTTTTCCTGTGAGTTATCTTTCACTCTGATACCAGTTGTTAGAAAAATAGGATCGCAGATCAATAAAATAAAACAAAGGCGGAAATAAAACATAGAAGATACAAAATACAATAGACACAAATATATGTGGTTCACCCAGTATGGGATACATCCACCAGAGAAATTTCCAGGTCCTTCCTTTATTATTATCCATAAAATTAAGGGATATAGACTACAACACACCCATTGTAGCTTCATCTTCCTTCTCTCATAGTCTCCTCACTCAGAATATAATATTCACAATGATACATAGTCGCAATACATTTCCCTCATAAAAGAGGGTTTCCTTATAAGGAAAAAAACTCTGACATAACTTCTAGCACCATATATGCGACCTTATAACAAAAAGACCATATTTACTATGAAATTACAATATACATTTACAAGGAAATTTTTCCTTCGGGGGCCCGCTTTCCCCAGGACCCCGCAGGGGGGTAACCCCCACTGCACTACCCCGCATGAAGGAGTGTACATTCTTATGGGGTGTAAATTCTTCATGGGATATAAACATGATTAAATACAAAGACCCCTAAATCAGGAATATGATCAGGATCCACAACCGATAGTTATCTTCAGCTTGGGATAAATTTGGCAAGTTATTTTCATATGAAAACTACAAAAAAATGTTGTTTATTTCCAGAGAAAAAGATGATAAGTTTTAGAACATGACCAATACTCTAAGAGGCCAAACCAGTGTTGATATACTCATAGACGAATTCTATATTTTATGGAATACAAAGAACTTATTCTTACGTATCCCTACATATGAAAAATACACTAAGTCGGATATTGCATTTAGACAGATGAAATATTTTAGTTATCCTTCAGATGCGACTTTCAATATTCTCCCCCAACTGTTGACAGGGTGACTCATCAAAGAAGAAGAAAATTAGGAATTGACTCCTCTCGTTGTCCTATATCTCTGGAGTCAAATATTTTGTTGTATCTCAATTTTCTAAAAGATAGGATCAAGTAACCATTTTTGGTTTTGACCTATCTTGTATAAATACTCACGACAACTCAATGTAAAGGAGTTTTTTGGCCCAAGCTTANGTGTTTTAGATTATGTGATTTATCTTTCTCTTTGTTACCTCCATGTTCTTAATTTATTATTAGATGTATGTACTTCCATGAATTTGATGATTTAGTACACCAACTACCATCATAACGTTGCAAAGGTATCATTAAAAGTTTCAGATTTATTCAAAAATATTGTGAATATAATAGGAGACCTGTGCTTATATTTCATTATTCCTTTTTAAATTCAAAGAAGTATTCTTTAAAGTTCAAAATATATTATGGTTTTAAGATACATAAACAAACATTACTTCTTCTTCCTGAAAGTTAAAGTAATTTTTGTTAGAAGATACATTGCTCTAATTTTCAATTTGTTTTTCTCTATATTCTTCTTTCATCATACATCATATATCGTCATCATACATCATACATCATGTAAACATTTATAGTTTCCTATCCAGAAACATATCAAGGGTTACAATAGATTGTACCACATGAATGTTGACTGCAAGTTGGTATCCATACTTATTTTTCCTAGGTATATCAAATATGATTGTGGGGGATTTATCATGGTACCTGAGCTAGACATCATACCACACTTTTCATTACTATTGGAGGGTACCCCGCTAAGCGAGGGTACTTTCACCGGATAAGACTGGTTATTGGAGGTTGGGGTAACTTCTTATCACTCCTTTATTCATCGATCTCAGAACTTGATCAACCCATGCCAATATACAAAAGGCCCCTTTCCACTTTTTCATTTGTTTAGACTTAGGACTTCATCCACCTACGCTGAAGTTTTGGAGAATTTATTTGTTTGGTGTGTTTCTCTTTAGAATTTTCAGTGGATTGTTGTTTTGTATAGTTTTCCTTAGGTTTTTTCTGTATCACCTCTTTTGGATCATTGACTCAGGGTGGTCTAGCAACCACTATGTTGGTTGAGAAAGACCTCTAGTATTTCTCTTGAAAGTCTGGAGTCGCCTCCTAGAAGGCGTGGGTTTTTATACCACTGTTTCACCAGTGCCAGTGTGTGAAACTTTTTCAGACATGAACAGTCCTGTAAGGGATGAACCTGTGCATAAGAAAGTCACAACCAAATTTATTGAGGATACCAACCAAGGGACCCCTACCCAAATGGATTATTCTTCTTTTATTTTTATTAGAAACATTGGTTCCCCCCTAATGGCCACTTTGAACATTCTTGGGTTGAATGTTGGGGGCTACCGGTTTGGTTGTGGACCACTCCAAATGTCGTGAATTCTCTTGATGCTTCTTACATAAGCACTTTATGTCATGGGAATCATATGTATGTTTATCCTTTACCTTCTTCATCTGTGAATTATACTCCTTCTCCTTATCCTTCTTCTGATGAAAGTATATCTACTAGTAACCACAGGTCTAAAAGGTATAGGAAGAGGAAGAATAAGAAGAAGAATTCACCAATTTCTGCTAGTCATGTGGGAGATGTGAAACCAACCACAGTTAGTCATGCTTGGGTAACCAACCAGTCGTTACTAGTCATGTTGGAGGGGAGAATTACAGTCACTGGAATTCATACTGACAGTCATTCTTCATCCTCTGCAAGTCATGTTAGAGATATTCCACTAGCCTCTTCCAGTCATACTGGGGGGAAACTTCCAATCACTGCAAGTCATACTAGCATTAGTTCACCAACCTCTGCGATTCATGTTGCATACAAGTCACCAACCTCTTCCATTCATGTTGGATTTATGTCGACGTCCTCTATGATTCATGTTGAAGACAAGAAACCATTCGATGAAATTCATGTTGGGGGCACGAGTCTTGTCATTTCTATTCATACTCGACAAAAATCACTAACTTTGCAACTCATGTTGGAGATCAACACCTAGCCACTGCAAGTCATGCTGAAGGAAACCCACTGACCGGTGATGCAATTCATGCTAGGGGAATTGATATTGTTGAGAAGCCTAGATGAATAGGATGTAAGCCCAATTCCCCTTGTAATATTTGCAAGGGAGACCATTTTACTCATTTGTGCCCTTATATTTCCATGGTATGAAGAGCATGGTCCTTGTCTGAAGGCCCTTATATTTCCTATTCATATTCAGTTTCCCAAAAATCTATTCAATATTTGGTTGATGAAGTGGTCATGTTGATGCAAGCTTTGGCAAATACCACTCTCGTTTTTGGGGGTGATTCATCTTTTGACCATGTTTTCTTGCATCCTTTTCAATTAGTTGTTGAAGAATCGGTCATGTCGATGCAATATTCATCTGATCCCAATATTTTCTTGGAGAGTGACGAGTCTACCAAAGTGGTCTCATCGATGCAATATTCAGTTGATATCCCTCTTCTTTCTGGAACTAATGTGTCTTTTGATTATTTCTTTAGCATTTCTAGCTCAGTACCTTCTAAACAAGGGGGAAATCCACTCTTTTTGAATCTTCTCCCTCCAAGTCTTAGGATGGTTTTCTTTGATTGGAACGATCTTTTTAATTCTCGTCTTCCTTCTTATGCAAGTTTCAAAATAAAGGTTAAATTCAATTCAATGGTTATTTACTAATGTATTGTAGACAAAGGATCCTCTGCAAGTATTTTATCCTCCTCGGTTTGGCAAGATTTGGGTTCTCCCAAGCTTGTGCCAGCTATCAGTGAGTTGTTGGATTTTGACATAATACCTAGTGAATGTTTGGAGACTCTTCCTCGGTTTCCTATCATTTTACATGGAAATACTATCCTAGTCGATCTATTATTGGTTCCAATCCCTTTAGACTTCGATATTATTCTCTTTCATGATTATGTGTATGTGATGAATGTTGTGATGTCTACGTTATTTCATGTGATGCATTTTCATCACAAGTGAGGCATTGTACTCAATATTGATCAGATTGCATCTGATAATCACCATCCCAGTTCATATTTAGCTCAGGTTTCCTCTGTGTATGTTCCTAGTGTTCGAGTAGACTCCTCCCCGCTACAATTGAATTATGTGGCGTCTTATCCTCGGTTTTCGATTACTCCTGAGAAGGATCCTTTACATTCATTTTGGAATTCTCGAGATAGGGTCTCATGAATTAATCAGGTGTTGTATCCAATGGGTCATGTGAGCCTTTGTCTTCCCCTTTTTCCTAAGTAATATGGCACTTCCTCTCAAGTTTTATCTTACTATTTGTGAGACCTCTAGCCCTATTATTTGTGAGTCATTGAATCTCGGTTTCTTGGATATTGAATTTCCTTCAAGTGAGGTTATCCTTGAAGATATGATTATGGATCCTCGACCTCTTCCTGAACTAGAATATTTACAGGTTCGTTACCAAAGGAAAACTTGTCCTAATCCTAGCAATGGGCTCTACCTAGAGAAATATTATGCATAATTTGTAAGGTTGTGCATTGTTATGTACATATTGTACTTTTATGGTTTCTTGTTTCCAAGTTTTGTATCCCATAGCACTTGTTTTTATCAAAGGTTTCTATATTGGACTTATTAACTTCTGGGTGAGTGTTTTTGGTCTTATATACAGGAATTTGCAGTTTTTGTTTGGTACATGTTATTCCATGTCGATCTGTTCTGATAGGTAATGATCTTGAAACTGGCATATAGGTTATATTTTCCCCTTCATGCATTTTTCCATTATCCATTTCTTATTTCATGTTTCCTTAGGATTGACCCCACAAAGTTGTGATATGGAACCTTATTTGTTTTTTAGAAGTGTTGTAATTCACGTGGTAGAGCCTATCATTCATGGGTTCCCTAGTTAGAACCTTGTTTGTAGTTTGGTGCCCATGTTGAAATACCTTAATAGGATCGAGAGCCATGTTTAATCCCACCATGACTTTGTGTTGAAGCCTCATATCTTCTTCTCAATATTTTTATGGCCAATACCTATGGGGATCCCTCATTTATGTTTCGTTACATATGTTGGCATTTTTTGACTTATTTGGAAGGTATTATGCTCCTTACTATAATATAGGTTAGGTTCCATTCTGCCTGCATTATACATTTATCCATATCGATCACATATTTTCCATAGAGTCAACCCCATTCGTTGCGACATTATACCTTCAAGTTTCTCTAAAGGTGTTTTTTACAGATGGTAGAACTTACCTCTTCAAGTATCCTAACTAGTACCTTCGTAGCCATTTTGGAACCCATGCTGCAATTTTTCCATAGGCTTAGAATCCTTGTTTAGTCCCACCATGACTTTGCATCGAAGCTTCATACATTCTCTCATCTATTGTTGGCTAGTTACCCGTGGGGATTCCAAGAATTTTGTGTGTTGAGTTGTACTTTCATTTCATATTGACCATTTGTGCTTCTAGGCCTAATGTCGGCTTCAACTTGATTTTTTTGAACCAATTTATTATGTATTCCTACTAGTTGCTATCCTTACAATTTATGTATTTACAACTCAATACCTTTTAACCCTAGAGGAGACATTCCTCTGAGTGTCCTTATCCTGCACATTCTCCCTTGCATTGGGCATAGATATGTTTCTTGTGCTATGGAACTAGCGTTCTTTCCCATGACACTCATTTCATCCACTGTACTATAGAATTATTTTATTTCTTTTCAGGATTTATAATGTGAAAAAGAAAAAAAAAATAGAAAAAAAGAAAAAAAAGAGGGGGGAACGCGTCTATCTCTTTTGGCAGCAGTCCTATTACCCTTGAACAAAGAATAATATTTGAGTTAGTGTCTCAATATTATTGGGTTAGTATGGCTTTGAGAGGCCTTTTTTCTTATTTTTTTAGCATAATATCCTCTTAACGGTTATTCTTACAGTCACATAGAGCATTTTTTTATGCCTCCTGTGTCAAGAACGTATCTGAATTTATAGTCCATGTTTCCTTAGTCACATAATGTGTCATGCTTTTCTTCAAGGGAATTTTCATCCTAAATCAACCATTCTGCAGAGATACTTGACTTTTCGAGTCGACTTTCCCATGTCATTCAAGTACTTCTCAGTTTCATAGGTATCTTTGTATCTCAATCATGCTAGTATAGAAGGTAATTGTTGAAATATTTCTAGTGAATATGCTCTTATCAACTATGACACATTGCTCTAAGAGTATGACCTAGAGTCACACCCTGGGCCTATTTAAAAACCATCATTGGTCGTTGACTAAGAGGTTTCTCTTGTTTTCAACGTCAACACAAATCATCACACATAGGGATTTGTGTGGTACCTTGGTTTCCATATGACCCCATTGGTGGATTCCTTGTCTTTGTCAGTGGTCTTCATCATTGGCTATTATTCATAGAGTCTATGTCGTGTGCTATTCCATCTGGTGCATGCCGGATTCGTACCTCGATGTGGTCCTTGTAATATTTTCGTCTGAATCCTTCCAAATATTTGGCCTTCTGCTACTCCTCATGTTGGATGATGGGGGATGCCTTAATTCCCTCCTTCTAGTAGACCTCTTCCTATCGAATTCAGCACATCTTTCTCTAGGATAGGGATCTAGAGTCATTTTTAGTACCTTGGGGATTGCAGTCATTAGTGGAAATCTCCCCCACTATTGACAGTGGGAATACATCAATGTCATATGATCGGTAGATTTTATCAGGTGTTCAACATTGTCTCCTTAATTCACACTTGTTATATTTTACTAGGTAACTTGACAGCCATTATCATTATTGGTGGGTTGTCTCACATTTGTTAATGGTATACATCAATGACCATTAATCAAACAATGTCTCACTATGTTTGAATTCAACACATCTATTCACATAGTGTAGACTTGTACCACGGAGGGTTGTTTTCAATACCTCGAGTGAAGTACAAGAATCACATATTTTGAGTTCCTACCTGACCTCTATTGATTGTACCAACCTCAGTAACATCGATACTTGAAAAGGATCTTTTTTTCACTTCATTGGCTCCAGATATCCTCTGATTTGATTCTGAGACCTAGCTCCATTTTGTATCCATCAGTGGCTATGATCTACATTTGCATGGATCCATTGTGTATTCCTCATGGCCATTATTTCTACTTCTATATGCCACATGGATCCACTATGTATAGTTTCCATGGCCATGGACATGAGTTATTATTTTATACTCCATGGATCTGCAATGTACTATCTGGAGGCCATGCTTCTATCACTCATGAGCATGGGTATGCCCAACTTGGGAAGATAATAATCTTACTTGATTTTTGTTGTAGGTTATGTTCTTGGATCATCTATTTGGGTACTTTCATTTGGACTTACTTCAATGCATCATCACCTCTCAGAGTTATAATGTATTTCAGCCATCAGTTTCTCTTCTGACCTCAGACATTAGGGGGCATATGTTATAGCACAAATTTCCACTCCATATTGCATTTGTGAGATGGGATAGTCCAGTCCTTAGCTTGAAAATATTAATCTCATTCTCCTTCATCAAAATCATCTTAAAAAATCGTATCTATGTTGATGTACTCTACTCATCCATGTGCAACTTGCGTACATACGTTATTCATCCATTTGAAAATCGCGTACATACGCTATTCATCCATTTGAAACTCATGTACATATGTTATTCATCAATGTGAAACTCACATACATATGTTATTTTATAGTGTGTAAATTGTGTACATCCCTAATTTTGTGAAAAAATAAAAATATTTTGTACTTTTTGGCGGGGTTTACAGTTTTTTTTGTTCCTAAACCTCCAATTGTTTGTACACAGTGGAATGCAACCATATCAACCTATTTATGATGTTATATAAGCACCTATGGGGATGTATATGGGGGAATAATATCCTAGTGCAATAATATCATGTTTGTTTGCAAGCTTCCCTATTCCCTGAATCTTTGAGTAGTATCCCTTGATCTGGAAATTTACTTTCTAGTATCTCTTACTCTCTCCTATATGATTGTTAGGTTTGTTCCTATCCCTTTTAGGTCATGTGAGGAAGTAATCCATTGTTGAGATGATGCTTGAAGGGTTCAGTGGAGGAGCTCAGAAGGTTGGTTTCCAGGCAATGTTGTCACTCAGAATTAGATTGTATCTCACCTATTAATGTTGATTAATAAAAGAGTTATATTTCCCTCCAATCTATGTGAAATTATGTTTAACTAGTTCTTATATGTTGAATTTTATTTACATATCTATATTTATATATTTCATTTATAATTTAGCTTGATAACCACTTTGTTGCAGTATCTACTTGGTTTCTTTTGTAGGTTGGTAGAGACAAAGGTTTGGAGTAATTCAAAGGTCAAGAACAAGGATCTTGATCAAACATTTGGATAAAAGGTATGAGATATTTCTTTCTCTCTTCTAAGCAATCGTTTCTTTATTGATTTGTATGTTGGAGGGTAGTTTCAGTCTTTTAGATACAGTTATGATCTATTGTGACATAGACCCAAGGTCATAGGGTAGAAAATCTTGTAACACTACCAAATATAGATGAAAGAGGAAAACATGTGTACAACATATTTCCATAAACAGGAAGGTCATTATGAGTTTTTAGTGATGCCCTTTGGATTTTGTAATGCTCCATCTACCTTTCAAAGCCTCATGAAAAAAAAATCCAACCCTTCCTACGCAATTTTGTGCTAATATTATTTCATAATATCTTGATCTACAATAAAACCTAGGATTTCGACATAGAGCATGTAGATAGAGCCTTGTAAATCCTATGGGACCACCATTTATTCCTAAAACATTCCAAATGAGTTTTTGGGTCTTCAAAGGTTTAATAATTGGGTCACATTATAACTCAAGGTGGTGTATGATTAGATCTCAACAAAGTTGTGGCTATGACAAATTGGCACCATCCCAAGACACTGAAGAGATTGCATGGGTCTTAGAAATTACAAACCACTATAGGAAGTTTGTCAAAAATTATGGAAAATTTGTTTCTCCCTTAACATCAATGCCAAAAAACAATTCCTTTATATGGATTTAGGTAGCTAAGGAAAACTTCTCGGCCTTAAAGGATTCCATGTGCACTACTCTAGTATTAGAAATTCCATATTTTACTAAGACATTTTTCTGAGAAGGTGATGCCTTAAGTAGAGGTCTTAGAGCAGTTTTGATGCAAGAAAGGCACCCCTTAGCATTCACCAATAAGAATGTGTGTGACAATAATTTGGGTATATCTACATATGAGAAAAACATGATGGTCATCCTTCATGTAGTTGAGACCTCGCACCTATATCTCATAGGGAGGAATTTCAAAATCAAAACTAACCATCATAGTTTGAAGAATTTTCTAGAACAAAGGTTATCATCACCATATAAACATAAGTGGTCAGTTACTGAGATGTTAGGATATGAATATGAGATCATATATAAGAAGTGTAAAGAAAATGTGTTGGCTTACAGGTCACTCTATCTTTCAAAAAACATATGAAAGAGTTAAGAACTCATTATTTTGGGAAGGCATGAAAACAAACATACAAGATTTTGTAGTGACCTATGACACTTTTCAACAAAGCAAGGGTGGGACAGTGAATTCATTATTGAGATTGCAACCACCTCCAATCCCAACAGAAATATGGATTAACATCACTTAGGATTTTATAGTGGGAGTCCCAAGAGTTGGTATCAAATCAATGATCATGATGGGAGTCAACCATATTTCAAAATATTTTCACTTTTGTGCTTTATCACACCCATTTACCCCTTCTTCAGTTTCCCAAGTCTTCATGGATCATATTTTTAAGTTACATGGTGTGCCCACTTCCATTGTCTCAGATTAGGACCTTACATTAACTAGAAAATTTTGGTAGGATATATTTAAGCTTCAAGGTATGTATTTGAACATGAGAACTATGTATCATGCCAAATCAAATGGTCAAATTGAAGTGGTCAATAAGTGATTAAAAACCTATTTGCAATGCTTCACTTCTAAAACGCTACACTAATGGGTACAATGGCTTCCCCTTGAAAAATGGTGGTACAACACCACTTATCATGGAGCTACCAAAATAACCATATGATGTTATATATGTCCAAAAACACTTTTTAACAACATACTATTTACCATGCACCTCCATGGTTCATGTAGTTGATAACACACTTCACACCAGAGAAACCATTCTCCACTCGGTTGAGGATAATTTAGTTATGTCTCAAAATAGAATGAAATAAAAAGTCCCAACTTCGTTGGAATGTTTTTTTGTAGAAGCGGATCAAGTTTTTCTATGTCTTCAACCCCATAAACAAACATCACTAAAAGATAAAATCCAATAGAAATTATCACCAAAGTTCTATGGACCCTATAAGATAATCCATTGCATTGGGAAAGTGGACTACAAGCTATATCTTCAAGCCCGCTCAAAGATTCATCTAGTCTTTCATGTCTCTAATCTAAAGAAGGAAGTGAGATTGAATTTCAAGGTGAAAACTAGCTTACTGGAACTCAATAAAGAAGGCACTATTTGGATCTATCTAGAAGCAATATTGGATATCATTGAGCGTAAATTATGCTAGTGCATGGTTTGATAAGTACTAATCCAATTGAAAAATATGCATCCAGAAGATGCCACAAGGGAACCAACAATGATTTTGTAGCAATTTCCTCACCTCTAGCCTTGAGGAAAATGATGCTTCTTAAGGGGAAGGGCATGTTATATCCCTATCCTAACCTCCCTACTTTAGGCTACCCAATATTTAGTTAATTGATGTATGTGGCCATCAATTTTTAATAAGGCCCTTTAGATAGTAGTGGATAGTTATTTAATGTAAAATTGTCCTATTTATTAAATAAGACCCACTAGGTAGTTGGTACTCATTAATAATGGAACTACAAGTAATCAAGGTTTTTCTTTTAAGAATGTATTTCAAAAAATAGGAAGCTATGGAATGTTTTATCGACTATTGTTGTATTTGGAGCTTTTCTTAGTGAAAGGTCACCCCACCTTCACTCCACCTTAAAAAGCAAATGAGCATTGTTTTTTTTCTTCTAATTATCATAATACAAAAATATATTTCACATATTTCATTTTTTTCCATCTCTTGTATCTAGTTTTTTGCATATATAATCTCAATATATCTATTTTTTATTTCACACATAAAGATTACAAAACACTACACCCCACCTTATATTTTTTATCAAAAGTGAAACCTTATCTTTTCTATCAAAACTGAAAATCTTGTTTTAACTATTAAAAATAGAGAAAAATATTACAAAGTGTCTCGATATAACTTGCTCGATCACCTTCCTCGTCATTTTTTTAAGAACACAACATAAAATGTGTGGACTAAATTTAATTGATTTTAAGAATTATAAATCCTAAGGAGACATACAACAGAGTATGTTCTTTGTTATTTCTCTTGAATTCTGAGAAGTTAAAATACTTTTCTTTTGGTATATAATGAATGTTTTATAGGGATAAGATTTAGAAACCATTATCTTCACTATGATGAAGATATTAGAATATCATTATGGTGACCATATTCAAATTATAAGGAGGATATGTTTAGTAGATAAAGATATGAAAATGGAAGGTGAACCATGTTAATACAAAAAGTATAATTTAAAAAAATTAAACATTTTTTATTTTTTGTTTTTTTTATAAGAGTTATATTTCTATGTAAAAGTGGTCATAACATGATCCAGGTGGATATCAGTGGTCACCCACCTTTTCCAACTGGTTCAAAACAGTTTTTTGGCAATTTTGGCAATTTACTATTTTTAGTAGTTTTAACTTCCGGGGCCATTTTGAGGGCCTAAATGAAGGTTTTTCAATATCAACCCAACTCAATGACATCCAAATGCATGATTGAGGCCCCAAAATGAATATCCTCGACGATACCTTTCCAACGGGCTATCATACGCCTAAAACGGAGATCGTATGCAAAAGTTACGACCTGAGGAAGTTAATGTACTAACTTACCCAAATGGAACCCACATGACTATTGGCGCTTCATCTCCTAGGGTTAGGTTTTTGGATGTCTAGGGTTTTTGAAATTCCTGTTTATTGTAAAAATACCTTCAAAGCCTCATTGTAATCATCTTCTTGCGAATGAGTGCAGCCGTCACATCTCTTCTCAGAGATAAGCCGCTACCATTCTAACAGCTTTTTTCCGCTGCATTTTACAGTTTCGGCTTATTTCATTATTGAATAGAAAACTAGTTTTACTGTATCCCTGTTATTTTGTGTTAAGAATATGTTAATAATCTGTATTCATTTTGTTCTTCTCATAAAATCCAGATCAGTGGTATCAGAGCAGGCTTCTCTTGATCATTTTTTCAGTGCATGTCCCCGACGAGGTCCGAGTATAGAAAGTTGGGTATTGAGCTTGTCTCTCTTGAAGACAATCGCTCTCGCACAGCCAAGAAACCCTCAATGGTGGAAGAAAAGAAAAATGATGGAGCAGATGATCCTATCAGTCTGTTTCTTGAGCAAGCTCTCACGCGATAGAGAGACGAAATGATGGAGAATTTTTCCCACATCCTTCAACGCCTGCTGATGGAAACAGGCACATCTTCATCAATTGGCCACTTTGGAAGCACCTCGCCTTTCAAGGTACAAGTTAATTTTCATATTCCTGTATTTGAAGGATAGATAGATGTAGAAGCCCTAGACAAATGGTTAAATCTGCTAGAAAGTTATTTCTTTGTTCACAATTTTTCCAACAGAGAAAAGATCACCTTCACACTCCTTAAATATCTCCCCCGTGTCAAACATTGGTGGGAAACTTACTGGGAGCAGAGTTCCACAGAGGAGTCTAGAATATAAGGGGTCGAGCCCACTTGGGATATTTTTGTGGATGCGGTAAAGGAACAATATTACCCCATTGGAAACTATGAGGACCAGTACATGAGATGGACCACACTACGACAAGAGAGGGGCCAAGCAGTTCCGGAGCTCACCAATACCTTCCATACCTTGTGCACTAAGCTGGGTATCAAAGACTCTGAAGGACATTTGGTTCTGAAATACCACGGGGCTCTACACATACATCCAGACTGAAATGGATTTTCTGGACATCTCATCACTCGGTGATGCTTATCGATATGTTGTTAAAATCGAGCATAAATTTAAGCACCAAAACAAATAGAAGTTTGGGTCTGTAAATATGCAACAACCAAAGTATTACAAAGATGGCCCTAACAAATAGTCTTCTGAAAAACAATCCAAGCCACAGGAAAAGAAGCGTCACGGGAAGACAAAGAAGGACACCAGCAAATGGTGCAAGTTCCACAAAAGGCCCTGGCACAACACCGATGAATGTCGCTCAAAACAGTCATTGGTGGTCGAGATTAAAGACAAAGAGCCAAAACCTGATTCAGACTCTGATTCTGAAAATACTGGTAAAGGAAGATCATTGACGTGGACCCCACTGCTATTGTCGCGACCGCAATAATTCAACCAGAAGAACCAACAGATCCTGAAGAGGGGAATCACCTTTTTCATTCATAGATGTGGGTGAAGGGGACCCCGCTGCATTTTATTGTTGATAGCGGAAGCCAGAATAAACTTATCTCAGCATAGGTCATCAAACAGTTGGGATTGTTGACAACACCACACCCGCAACCATACAACATCGGGTGGCTTCGCCAAGGATGAGATCTCTGTGTCAACCAACAATGTCGATTGTCATATGGCATCAAACCCTTCAAGGATGAGGTATTATGTGATGTTGTCCCATTGGATGTCTGTGATGTTCTCTTGGGCCAACCATATATGTGGAAGCGCCATGTTGTTTATGAGTCTCGACCCCACAATGTCATTGTTTCTCTGGGGAGTCATCTCTATAGAATACCAGAGGTAGTTCCAACTACTGTTCCACCTAAAAAGCATCACAAGGTAGTATCTCATACTGCAAAATTTAGTTTCTTCATAATCTGTTCAAAATGAGAACAGAAGGACATTGCAACCACTACAGCCTTGCCCCAAGCACGTTATATCCAACAAAAGAAGGTCGACAATGCTGCAGCAAAGAGCAAAGATTCATTTTGCACACCATCCTCTCGTGTATCTTGACTTGTTGAACAACCTCAACCTCAACAGGTTCATGAAAGACTTCCACAAACTTAGCAGCGTGACCTCTCCAACAATGTAAGCAGCTCACCAAGATGTAGATTCAGCAAATGCTTTTCCCTCTCCCCCGGGAACTCAACGCAATGGAGACCATTGCTTCCTAAGGAGGGAGGATTGATCAAGGTGGATATCGGTGGCCACCCACCTTTTCCAACTGGCTCAAAACAGTTTTCTGGAAATTTTGGCAATTTACTATTTTTAGCAGTTTTAACTTCCGGAGCCATTTTGAGGGCCTAAATGAAGGTTTTTCAGGATCGAACCAACTCAGTGATTTTCGAAGGCATGATTGAGGCCCCAAAATGAATTTCATCGACGATACCTTTCCAACGTGCTATCATACTCCTAAAACGAAGATCGTATGCAAAAGTTACGACCCCGAGAAGTTAATGTACTAACTTATCCAAACAGGGCCCACATGACTTTTGGCGCTTCATCTCCTAGGGTTATGTTTTTGGATGTCTAGGTTTTTTGACATTCCTGTTTATTGTAAAAAGACCTTCAGAGCCTCATTGTAATCATCTTCTTGCGAATGAGCGCAACCGTCACATCTCTTCTCATAGATAAGCCGCCACCATTCCAGCAAGTTTATTTCTGCTGCATTTTACAGTTTCAACTTATTTCATTATTGAATAGAAAACTAGTTTTACTGTATCCATGTTATTTTGTGTTAAGAATCTGTTAATAATCTATATTCATTTCGTTCTTCTCATAAAATCTAGATCATAACACAATTGATTTTATTGTAAAAAAACTTAATAGTAATAAGACAATTTGTAATAGATTTTTAACTTGGAAATGAACATCCATAATATGAAGACATTCTTCATCACCGTTCCATTCAAAGAGACCATAAAAATCATCATTTAATAATAATAATATTATTATTATATCATTTAAACGTACACAATTCATAATGAATTTTTAACTTGAAAATGAACACCCATAAAATCAAGACATTATTCATCACTCTTCCATTCAAAGAGACCAAAAAAACCATCCTTCCGTGAGATTGAAGAAAAGATGGAAAATCCAAAAGGAAAGTGATGATGACGAGGAAGTATCATCCACAACATGGGAATGGAGTTGTAATTTAATGAACATGAGATGTGAACTTTTACTCGTGCTTCACGATGCCTTCTAAGATTTGGACAAAAGATCAAGTGAATTATGCCCTTGAAACAGTCTTCATGTTGTGTTTCGGAATATATTTAATAAAAACTTCTATTAAACATCATTTAAGTGAAACCTAAGTGACAAAGTGACATATACTTGACATCACAATGATGTCTTGAGGCGTCACTTATGTAGGAGTCTTTCATTATTGTTATTTAAGTGGCATTTTGACCATGCTAGTGAATTGCCACAAAAGCATGTTGAAATGGAAAAAACTGATTTTTTTTTTTTATTATTATGGTTACATAGATTCTAAGATGTCATTTAACATCATTAAAATGTTTTTCCTTTCAATATAATGATTCTAAGATGCCATTTAACATTATTAAAATGTTCTTCCTTTCAATATAACCAGAATGGAAGGATTGAAATGGTGTCAAAAGTGTGATAATCGAATCATCAATAAAGTAACATCTAATCAATAAACTATAGTGATGTTAATAGATGAAATCACTAAACACTGAAATATAGTAAAATGAAAACTATAGTGATGTTAATAGATGAAATCACTAATCACTTAATTATAGTAAAATGAACAATTTTAGAATCTAATCTATTTTTTTTTTTTTTAAAGGGAATTCAATAAGTAAACAAGAATCCCTTTCCAACCATGTTTCAAATTTAGATAATACCATCCACCAACACTCACTCAAATATATGGGAATTTCTAATTTATAGAACTTCCACCAGCTTGGTCATTCCGTTATCATTCTACCAATTACATTAGGAACTCTTCATGGTCATGTTGGTTCAAATTTAGATAATACCATCCACCAACACTCACTCAAATATATGGGAATCACTCATTTCTAGAACTTCCACTAGAGTTGTCACTCCATTATCATTCTACCAACTACATTAAGAACCCTTCATGGTCAAGTTGTTAATCAAACATAAGAGTTGCATATCTAGATATAATTTTGGCAATTGGTTTATTCTTTAAAATATATATATTCAACTTAGGGATAAACCAGTCTCAACACTTCAATAGCTTTGCATGTATCAATAGTGAGCATATAGCATGGGATTCTTCTTATGTGTTGTAATATCCCTCCATTTCTCAAGCTCCCATGCAACTATCAAAGTTTTTTCCTTTTTTGAAATTACTAATTAAGCATGGAGGTGGCATGTTTGTGGGTGAATAGTATGCATTTAGTAGTTAAGTAATTAAGATTTTTGCATATGAATGAAAATTGGCATGAGTCTCAAAGGCTATATAAAAAGAGAGGGTTTGGATTAAAAGATAGTTTTTTTTCACCCTAATGTTGGATGGTTTCTCTAATGCTCAAATTTTTCATGGTGATGTAGTTGTCATTTTGGTCTCAAGAATCTGCTAGTGCCACATAGGTGGGGTACCTCAAACAGTCTAGATGAACCACACATTCTACATGCTAGTTGTTGTACTCTTTCACACTAGGTCCACAATAATAGTTATTATTAAATACAACCTCATTGGGTCGTTAGCATTTAATAAATGTAATATGGTCATAAATCATGGAATAAGACCCATTGCGTAGTTGGTGGGTAATAAATAGGCCCAATGTTAAGTAGTTGAAGGAAATGAATAGAATAATGAGGGTTAGTTGGCATAGACCCCTAGGAATTCCCACGAGAAATTATAAATACACATAAGTATCATTATATTGAGATATATTGGATGTTGAAGATTGTATTGTAGCAAGCATAGTTTGTGGAGTGATTCCTTCTATAAGGAGTATTCAATGTCGTTACATTATTAATTGCTAAGTACCTAATGGGGTCTTATTTAATAATAACTAATATTGTCGACCTAGTCCACATTACATTAAATGGCCACCATACTTATCCTACTCGTATCTCTAATGGGCCTATAAGCCCCTATTACACCCCTAGAGAGGATACCAACACTCTAGGCACTCATCACATTGTTACTTTGTGTTTTTTTTCCAGCCTAGGCTTTATTTGCTCAAAGAGACTTACCTAAAGTGGTAGGTTGAAACCCTAGATCATTTGATACTTCAATTTCGGGAGGGTGGTCAATGGATTCACTTCTAGATGGTTCTAATCCAAAGAGAGCATCATTAGAGATAAACCCTTGTTTCCACTTCTTTAAAAATCTCTAGAACATTCATTAATGAAAATCGATTGTTCCTTCATCACATGTGACGATACCTTTTCCCAAAGTCTTTTCCCATTGTTTCCCTCACCACTATTCACATGACCTAGTTAATGTGGCCTAAATTTTTCTCCAATATTTTATCGGTGGTCGCATTAATGCCATGGTATTCAATATATTCATGTTTTATCATTTATGTCAAAGTGGAAGACCTTGAAGGTCTACTAAGCACATTATATCCCATTCTTACCTCCTTCATCTTGGAATGGAGATTCAAATCCTTACCATATGTGATCATCCTAGATTTGTAAGATTTTGAAACCATAAATATTCATATGTAATCATCCCTAAATTTGTAAGATTTTGAAACCATAAATATTAACCCTCAAAAGCCTTCAAAAGCTTCTATAAATTCAAAATTTCTTCATATATCAAATTATCCCCTATCATCTCTAAATCTATAAATTAATCATCCAAATTTTCTTATATCATTTTTTACTCAAACAATCTTCTTTTAAATAATTTTTTCATACACATACAACTCCACACATGATTCAATATATCCAAAGCATTTTTATTGTGTATTATCCCGAGCTATACACCTACACTAAATATGTAATACTTCAAAATTAAAATGCATTCATAATATGATGTTTCACTTTTACGTTTTACACTTTTACAAAATAAAATTTATTATCATATAATTTTCCATTATATATCATGTACTTTTAACATTTTTGTGATAAATGTAAGTACAAGACATGTATAAATTATATATCATGTACTTTTGACATTTTTGTGATAAATGTAAGTACAAGACATGTATGATCACAATGTTTTTTATCCATTAACCCGTTGACGATGCCATAAAACTTTTTTTTTTTAAATGATGTCAAATTGGAAAGTACAAAGGACTTAGATCAATCTATGTATATATATTTATTATAATTTTTAATTTTAAAAATTAAAATACAATATAAATATAAAAAATTATATGTATGTTCTTTCAATATTTTATATCACATTTATTTTCACTGGAATGGTATCATGACTATTAAAAGTATAATAGAGATGGTAGATGCGGAGTTGTTTTTTATTTAGAAGAAAATAAAAAATAGATTTTATTTAGAAATAAGTTATGTATTTTATATATTTTTATTTTTACTTAAAAATTAAATGGTATCATAGGTATTAAAAGTGTAATAGAGATGGTAGATGTGGAGTTGTTTTTTATTTGAAAGAAAATAAAAAATAAATTTTATTTAGAACTGAGTTTTGTTTTGAGAGTGTCAATTGGATTCATCGTGAGTGATTAAGAGAAATAATTGTTATCCATAGTTGATTTAGCATGGAGATAATCCCTTATTATTAACATAGTTGATTTCGTATCTAGATAATAATTAGAAAACAGAGATCAATTAATCTCAATAACAGTGAGGCCACAAGGGCACATCACAAGTGAGTCTACGCTTACACAATCTATTCTATAATTTGATAAATTGCTTACAAATAAATAGGCTAGGAAAGCTTATAACAAACCCCTACCTTTGTGGATCTGAAAACAACCTAGAAGCTAGAAGCTATAAATGAATACAGCTATAACAACCCTGAAACCAACTCTAACAAATAGTTGATATTTCGATATTATTCCAACAATAATCTCTTACATTGAAAAAAATCTAAACACGTGCATGTTTTTTAATTACAAAAGCTAATTCAACCTGGAAAATCAAACTTAATTACAAATTCAACTTAGAAAATCAAATTTAATTGCAAAGTTTGGATAAGAATGAAGGTCCAAGACCAACTCGACCGAATCCATCACACCTCACATCGATTCGAAACTTAGATGCCCATTTGAAAATTGATCTTGACCTAGCAACGAGGAGTTCTTGTTCAACCTAACACACCTAAAATATCATTTCACGAAACTTAATTTCAAATTATGATTCGCAAGATCATCCCACAACTAACAGCCGACAAATCCATGATACCTCACAATAATTCGAAGCTTCGATGTCCATTTCAAAATTTCTCTAATTTGACTGGACCTAGAAACTAGAAGTTCTTGTTCAACCTAACCTAATACACAAAATATCATTTCACTGTATGAAAATAAATTAAAGAATCCCACACGTAAGCCTAACCTAATACACAAAATATCATTTGAAAATAAATTGATGGGCAAGAATCCCACACGTAACAGCCCACGAAGCTTTCCATCTATCACTATCTTCGAGAGGTAATAGAGATTACAATCACTATGAGAAAACTGAAATTCCCACGTATAGAAATTGTCCATAGACAAGATCTGGATTCGAAATTTATGCGAAAATATGAATATTGGAGTTCTTTTATAATACGGAGTGAATACACGATTCCAGAAGAAATTACATTGATAATTTGCATTGATCGTTCACATAGAACCATGTAATCTACACAGTGATGTCACTGAGAGCCCGCAAAAGTGAAAAACATAAACATAAGCATTCCGAAAAATGACGCAAACAAAGCGCCTGAATGATCACAGAATTTGCCAAACTGGTTACAGATTGCAACCCAGCCAGTGTGACAGTTCCCCTTCTTTCCAACGTATGCAATTGCAGTTGCTGCTGGGGCCCAGAAATTACCAGCAATGTCATCACCTGCAATACCATAATGAACCAATAAGTCCAGATATAACGTAGATAACGATAGATTTATAATAAGATCAATGGAGAATTTGGAAATACAAATCGAATACGTAAGAGAAGGAGCTTGATACTACAAAATCAAAGAAGAAAAGCACGATGGACCCTTAGGATTTCTTCGCCTTAGAGCACAAACAGAAAGTCTGAGATAAGAGACCGTATAATGCAGAAACCCCATTTGCCACCACAAAATCCTTCAGAAATAATAGTTTAGAAATCCATCCCAAAAATTTCGTGATTATGTTATAGACAGATCTTTCAAAGCATTCTTTTTTATTACTCCAAATTTCCATTGATAAGTTGATATGTCAAACTC
This sequence comes from Picea engelmannii, assembly GCA_009831015.1. Classification (NCBI taxonomy): domain Eukaryota; kingdom Viridiplantae; phylum Streptophyta; class Pinopsida; order Pinales; family Pinaceae; genus Picea; species Picea engelmannii. Next base: position 2,393,244 of record ML776742.1, on the reverse strand, counting down.
TTTTTTGTCATTTTAAGAGAAGTAGCTGAAACAATGTGATGAGTGCCTAGAGTGTTGGTATCCTCTCTAGGGGTGTGATAGGGGCTTATAGGTCCATTAGAGATACGAGTAGGATAAGTATGGTGGTCATTTAATGTAATGTCGACTAGGTCGACAATATTAGTTATTATTAAATAAGACCCCATTATGTAGTTAGCAATTAATAATGTAATATAGACATAAATTATGGAATAAGGTCCACTTGGTAGTTGGTCGGTAATACATAGGACCATTAGGTAGTTAAATAAAATGAATATAATAATGAGGGGTAGTTGGCATAATTAATAAATAAAATATTAAAGATAAACCATTAACTTGAGAATAAATAAAATGTATCCACACAAGAATAAAAACAAGAATGTAGAAAGAACCCTTAAGGTAGGGTAACGAAATTAAATACTCCTTATGGATCTATGGCAAGAGATCCCTTCTCCCGCAAATACCCTTTAAAGCTTAACAATTTAAACATATGCGAGTACATACCTCTGATAGCATTTGCAGGTAGTGGCACCATCTGGTAGCAGCGACAATGATCACCAACTCTTAAAAAATTCAAGGGTGACTGCAACTGGTACTACGGCTAATACTTCAACTAGTACTGCAACTACAATTGGTTTTGAGACTACAACTGCAAGTGCAACTTAGGTTTTTATGAGGAAACCCTAATTTTTCAAACTTCAAATTTTGAAATTCTGGTATAGGGGATAGATGCGCTGAGCTGAGGCGAGTAAGCTGGTGAAGTCAGATTTTTGAAAATCCTAATTTTACCGCCTCAAACTTGACCAGCAGATTTATGGACTAGTGCTTTTGGTTTTCTGGTATTTCTTGTACTTTGCGAAAACTAGGGTTTCACTTTCCAGGAGATATACCGGCTGAAATGCACCGAAGGTGCCAAAGAGTTCCTTGGGTTAGGGCGCACTTTTCTAGATGGTTTTGAGGCTGAAAATCTTCTTCAATAAAAAAGCCTTAATTTTCATGTATGGCAACAGTGAACATACTTCATTAGGTTGAACAAGAACTCCTCGTTGCTAGGTTAAGTCGAATTAGAGAAATTTTCAAATGGGCATCGAAAATTCGAATCGATGTGAAGTGTGATGGATTTGGTCGAGTTGGCCTTTGCCCTTCATTCTTATCCAAACTTAGAACTATCTAGAGATTTTTGAAGAAGTGGAAACAAGGGTTTGTCTCTAATGATGCTCTCTTTGCATTAGAACTATCTAGAAGTGAATCCATTGACCACCCTCCCGAAATTAAAGTATCAAATGATCTAGGGTTTCAAACTACCATTTCAAGTTAGTCTCTTTGAGCAAATAAAGCCTAGGCTGAAAAAAAAAAAAAAAAAACATAAAGTAACAATGTGATTAGTGCCTAGAGTGTTGGTATCCTCTCTAGGGGTGTAATAGGGGCTTATAGGCCCATTAGAGATACCAATATGATAAGTATGGTGGTCATTTAATGTAATGTCGACTAGGTCGACAATATTAGTTATTATTAAATAAGACCCCATTAGGTAGTTAGCAATTAATAATGTAATATAGACATAAATTACGGAATAAGGTCCACTTGGTAGTTGGTCAGTAATACATAGGACCATTAGGTAGTTAAATAAAATGAATATAATAATGAGGGGTAGTTGGCATAAATAATAGATTAAAGATTAAAGATAAACCAATAACTTGAGAATAAATAAAATGTATCCACACAAGAATAAAAACAAGAATGTAGAAAGAACCCTTAAGGTAGGGTAATGACATTAAATACTCCTTCTAGATCTATGGCAAGAGATCCCTTCTCCTGCAAATACCCTTTAAAGCTTAACAATTTAAACATATGCGAGTACATACCTCTGATAGCATTTGCAGGTAGTGGCACCATCTAATAGCAGCGACAATGATCACCAACTCTTAAAAACTTAAAGGGTGACTGCAACTGGTACTATGGTTGATACTTCAACTAGTGCTGCAACTGCAATTGATACTACAATTGGTTCTGAGACTGCAACTTAGGGTTTTATGAGGAAACCCTAATTTTTCAAACTTCAAAATTTGAAATTTTGATCCAGGGGATAGATGCATTGAGTTGAGGCGAATAAGCTCATGCAGTCAAATTTATGAAAATCCAAATTTTACCCCCTCAAACTTGACTAGCAGATTTTTGGACTGGTGCTTCTCGTTTTCTGGTACTTCTGGTACTTTGTGAAAACTAGGGTTTCACTTTCCAGGAGATCTATCAGCTGAAAAGGTGCGTTGAAGGTGCCAAAGAGTTCCCTGGGTTAGGGTGCACTTTTCTAGAAGGTTTTGAGGCTAAAAATCTTCTTCAATAAAAAGCCCTAATTTTCATGTATGGAAACAATGATGTTTTTCTTCTTCTTGTGAAATATGCTCTCTTCAGTTTAGCTTTGATACCATGTTAAGGTTTAATCTATTATTAGGATTCTTTTCAATTCACTAGATAACCATAGCATAGATAGGATCACTCAGAAATACACAATCACAAGAGACACATCATTTATCCTGGGAAACCCTCATGGGGGAGAAAACCTAGCAAAAACTTCCTTAATATAGATAGCCAATACAATGCCAAGAGAATAAACCAAACAATATAGAAAGTCCTCTCCCAAGTATGTGCCTCTCTCTCTCTTCCTTCTTCTCCAACTGAAGCTCCAAACTCACACTCTGATGAACAAGTGAGTGAATGAATAAATGAGGCGATAGCCTCTCTTATTTATACAATCTAGCAGGCACTGAACTGAGGTGTCTTTTCACTGGCAGGGTCGACTTCTCAATCTAGCTGGTTATAACCACTTTTAATATATTATGGGTGGTTATAACTACTTTAACATATTATGGGGCCAACTTCTCATTTAGCCTATTACAATTAGGGTTTGACCAATCTGCAAAAGGGGATTTGGTCATTTACAATAACCAACATGATCATTCCACAAATGGGGATTGATCTAATGAATAATACATCAATAATAAATAGAATACTCTTTGCAGTTATAATAATTCAACAAGGAAGACGTTGAAGGGTTACAGACTTCATGCGAAGTTAGACTATCGGCAATGGGGAGACTTTAAAAATGATATATGTGAGGACTAGGCGTTGGTGTGAAGGAAACTAATGGGAAGAGACAAAACGGTGGGAGGTAACCGAGTTGGGAGCACTAAAGAGTTTGGGACTTAGATAATTTTCAAGTGTGTAGACTTGACCTATTTCATGAAGGGACTAGGGTGAGTTTTTCCAGGCATGTGGTTGGTGGAGCAACGACCTTATTCATGAGCATGACCAAGGAAGCATTCATGCAGGTGTGACGAGTCTATTTGAGGCAGTGCGGACATAACTTCGGCAGAACACTTGCACGAATCTAGTAAGGAGATTGAAAACTTGATCATATCTCATGAAGGTGCTGAGGTACATGGGTGCCTTAGGTACATTGGTTGAGTTTTGAGGTGACTCAACTTTCACAGCGGAGATCCAAATGATGAATCATTTTGGAAAAGGAAGGATGATTCATTCCAAGAGGTGAAGGGAGGTAGCATGGAAGTCTTTGGGTGACTTGTTCTACTTGGAGTCGTTTGGACAGTACGTTGAGACACATGTGGAGGAATTTATACACTTATGCATATTGGAGGATCACACGGACATGAAGAAATGAAGCATGAATGAAAAAGTAGTGTGGAGGTGACTGTTGGATGTGCAAGACTTGTGCACTTGGAGCATTTCGTGGACATGTGATGAAGATGAAGGGAGGTTGAACAATGAAGCCATGATCATACTTGTCTTGGGTAGAGTTTTCAAAGTGAATCATTGTGCCATGGAGGGAATGGTTGCAGCAGCTATGAGCCAGTCTCGAGAACCTACAATTTGTGGGAAGAGTAAAGAGAGTGAATTCAGTTGGTCATACGAGTGGTAGACGTGCAATGGTCTCCTTGAAGTTTTGAAGATCTTGGATGTGATATGGGTTGGGTGAAATGATGGAGGAAGTGACAGTAGATTTCATAGTAGAGTTGATGAAGTTAACGAATTAAGAAGGAAGGCTTCATTTTGGAGAGACATCATAGCACGACGAAGCAAGGGAGTTTTCCTTAATGAGATGTTGTATGGATGAGTCAAGTTGCAGAGGGAAGGAGATCCATTCGATTTGGATTTGTGCCATCATGCAGGTGAGTAGATGGTTGGATTGACCATCCAACTTATCCAACAATTGGACAAGCTAGTGTGTAGCAACATGATGAAGGGGTCAGACTTTGGGAGCACAATGATTCATTTATGCAGCACTTGGTTGTTGCACGAGAACTTCTTGATGGATTTAGATGAAGACAACAATGATGGTTTTTTTGGGTTGAGCATGTGGTGAACGATGGGAAGAAACGATTATGTTCAATTGTGCATCGACACGCTCAAGGGTTGAACACAAAGCTAGATTGATCACCCAACTTGTTCGAAAGGTGGGAGTTATAACCGTGCATAGAGGCAGAACGAACTTAGTTGGATTATGGGTGCACCAGTTCAACGTGGATTCAACACTTAGACATTTTTCATTTCTCATTGAGGTCGTGATTGAGGTTGCGATCGTAGCAGGGAAAACAATGAACATCGTGAGAGTGAAGGCACGTGGGACTACATTGCAGACATATTTGGGGAGAGGAATTTTGGATGCACTTCAACTTTGTCTATTGAGGACATTTGCATGATGTTGCGGATGATTGTAGGTGTTTTGGAAAGTTGGGGTTTCCACAGGAAACTTGAAGTTTTCACTAAGGAAAAAATTGAGGTTTTCATTTTGGCACGAAACTTGGGGTTTCCTGTAGCATGAGATGGAATCATGAGTTTGGGAAGACTTGGAGACGATAGATTTTATGGATGTTTTCAAGGGCGTTAATGATTTTGAGTGGGAGAGTGTGTATTGAATCTAGTAATGAGCATGTGCATCACCTCCTCCTCCCAGAGACAGATGATGAGCTTGGGGTTGCAAAATGAAGATGAGCATGCCCCATTCTTATAGATTCTTTGATGGGTTAGCATGTGAGTTGGCATGTGGCACAATTTACCTCGAGCTAGCTCATGGGTGACTTGCGTCATGGACCATCCAAGGCGATATAGACACATGATGGGGATGAGTCCTGGAATTAGGAAAGACATGGAAAGTTGGCTAGAATCACTAAGTGAAATTAAGCGCTCAAGTCTTCAATAGATGTGACAAAGTGTGAAAGACGCCTTGGCTTGATGTGGGGTGCCCGACGGACCAACACGCCTCTCAAATACTAGTTGGATTGGTATGATGGAACCCGATGAACAAGCACATCCCTTTTTGACAATTTGTTTGGGAGAGGGCACCCAATGCACCCAAGTGAATCAAAAAAATGAAGAGTCAGGAGTTAGCTTTGTTGGTTGTGGAGCCTGATTATCTTCCTGATTCAGAGGTCCTTGCTTTCAGCCATGTTTATACCCCATGAATTATTTACACCCCAGAAGTATGTACACTCTTCCACGGAGGGGAGTGCAGAGGGGGGGTACCCCCTCTGTGGGGTCCGAGGGGGCTATCCCCCGGGCTGGGGGTCTGGGGGCAAGAGGGCCCCCAGCGGGGGTTCGGGGGCGAAGCCCCCGAAGCAAAAATTGCCTTGTAAAAGTATATTGTAATTTCATTGTAAATATGGACCGTTCATTATAAGGTCACAGATCTAACGGTAGAGATTATGTTAGGGTTTTTTGCCCTAGAAGGCAACCCTCTTTTATGAGGGAAATGTATTGCGGCTATTGATGATGGTGAATATTGTATTCTGAGAGAGGAAACTGTGAGAGAAAGAAGAGGAAGTTACAGCGGGTTTTGTTGTAGGTTGTATCCCTTCATTTGCTGGATAATAATAAAGGAAGGACCTGGCAATTTCTCTGGTGGACGTAG
>ML776742.1:2372902-2384624 GCA_009831015.1 Picea engelmannii | reverse complement strand
CAGGGTTATAATAGATGTCATTCTGATCACTGTGTTTATTTTAAAAGGCTAGAAAATGGAAGCTATATTATCTTGCTATTATATGTAGATGACATGCTTGTTGCAGGGTCTAATATGCAGGATATAAATGTGCTCAAGAAGAATTAGCCAATTCATTTGCGATGAAGGATTTGGGTGCTGCAAAGAAAATCCTTGGTATGAGAATAACAAGAGACAGGAAAAATCGCAAACTAACATTGTCTCACGGTGAGTACACAAAGAAGGTGTTGGAGAGATTTAGAATGCAGAATGAAAAACCAGTTAGTACACCTTTGGCCAGCCATTTCAAATTAACTAAGGAAATGTTTCCCAAGACACAGGAGGAGATAGAATACATGTCCAGGGTCCCTTATTCATCGGCAGTTGGCAGCTTGATGTATGCAATGGTCTGCACAAGACCAGATATTTCACATGCAGTGGGAGTTGTGAGCAGGTATATGAATAATCCAGGTAAAGAACATTGGGAGGTAGTAAAGTGGATTCTCAGGTATTTGAGAGGTACTACTACACATGCATTGTGTTTTGGAGGTTCAGACACTTTTCTACAGGGATATGTTGATTCAGATATGACAGGTGATAAAGACAGCAGGAGGAGCACCACAGGGTATGTTTTTACTATAGGTGGAACAACAACAAGTTGTATTTCGAAACTGCAAAAGGTTGTTGCACTTTCAACAATAGAGGCAGAGTATGTCGCTGCTACAGAGGCTAGTAAAGAGATGATTTGGTTACAAAGGTTTATGGAGGAATTGGGAAAGAAGAAGGAGAACAACAGGTTGTACTGTGACAGTCAGAGTGCCATTCACCTTGCAAATAACTCAGCCTTCCATTTGAAGAATAAGCATATACAGTTGAGGTACCACTTCATATGATCCGCCTTGAAAGATGGACAATTGAAGTTGGAAAAGAAACACACTAGCCAGAATCTTGCAGACATGTTAACAAAGGGAGTAACCAGGGATAAACTGAGTTCTTGCTTAGTTTCAGTTGGTCTTCAAGAATGAAGATGAAGATGAGAAATTTACCAGGTCCAAGAAGGTTCAGAGTCCATCATATATAACAGCGGTGGAGTTGTTGAGATCAGTTTCCAAGTGGGAGATTGTTGGTTGTGGAGCCTGATTATCTTCCTGATTCAGAGGTCCTTGCTTTCAGCCGTGTTTATACCCCATGAAGTATTTACACCCCAGAAGTGTGTACACTCTTCCACGCGGGGGAGTGCAGAGGGGGGGTACCCCCTCTGCGGGGTCCGGGGGCAAAGCCCCCGAAGAAAAAATTGCCTTGTAAAAGTATATTGTAATTTCATTGTAAATCTAGACCGTTCATTATAAGGTCGCAGATCTAACGGTAGATATTATGTTAGGGTTTTTTTCCCTAGAAGGCAACCCTCTTTTATGAGGGAAATGTATTGCGACTATTGATGATGGTGAATATTGTATTCTGAGAGAGGAGACTGTGAGAGAAAGAAGAGGAAGTTACAACGGGTTTTGCTGTAGGTTGTATCCCTTCATTTGCTGGATAATAATAATGGAAGGACTTGGCAATTTCTCTGGTGGACGTAGCCCACACTGGGTGAACCACGTAAATCTGTGTCTCTCTTGTATTGTGTGTCTTCTGTGTTTTGTTTCTGCATTTGTTTTATTTTATTGCTCCGCGGTCCTGTTTTTCTAACAAGCTTGACCCTCCCACCTAAGAGACACGTCGGTTCACCCAATGATCGTGATGTTTGGGGGAGCCATGATAAGTATAAAGTTGGGAGGTTAAGTGAGCTAAAAAACAAAGAAATGGAGGTTGCACGAATTGCACCAAACTTGGAGTCTGTGATTGATTCGGTGAAGAGGAGAGTGCGCTCCTCCCCAAGGGACCAAGTCATGTTGAGGTGACTTGTGCCTCCTTGGGGAAGTATGTAGTGAAAATGGAGGATGGAGCGAGCTTTGATCTGAGGCGAGTTTTCCAGGGCAACTTTGGTCTTCTCGGAGAGTTAGAGGGAGGTTGCAGCGATATCTTGAGTTGGGCACTCCACAAGTCTAGGTGAGACCAACAAAGTTGATTAAGGCATATTTCAGGCACCCATGTGATGGAAGATCCATGAACTCTTGGTGATGAATTTCAATGGGAGATCTATGGTGGAGTCTAGACAAGAGTTAAGTGGAAGTGCAACAAGGGAACAAATACTTGGCATAACACAGAGACGATCATAAATAACTAGTGAAGCTTGTGAATGAAATATGGAGGAGTAGGAAGATAGTTTGGCATGATGGGAGGTCTATGACGAGACAAGCCAAGGAGCAAAACCGATTAATAGTCCAAGAATTGTTGACCTATGTGCTCCATGTTCATTGTTTTGTTGTAATGAGCTACAACTCGGTTCTTTGTGAGTTAATGAAGAAACGAGTGTTAGGATAGTTTGGTCGCCAAACTATACATGTTGCATTGTCTATTGTTCTTTTGTGTACATTGTTCAAAAATTTAATAAATAAGATAACTACATAAATGTTGAAGTAACGAAGATAAGAGTAGTCTGGGTTAAGTACTTTGGTATGGTTTTTCTTTTGAACAAAGGGCATCGGTGCTGCATGATGTTGGGGAGCATTGGATGTTTTTTCCATCCAACCGAGGGCTCCCCATCACCGTGACATCTTATCTTTACATAAAATTCAACCAAACGATGGTCAACAATGTCTTTTGTATCTTTTCATATTATGTATACCTGCACCTTCCAGGTTCACTTTTGCAATGTGTCTTGAGATACTATCTTTTTTATTATCTTGATTATCCACCACACAATGTATTCTCATTGCATTTCCTCATTAAGAATTGCTTTGTACCCAAGCTTGTTTCAGTAACTACTTGTTTTTTCACACCAATTTATTTCATTTCCTTATTCCTAATTCTTATATAACCTAATTTGATGCTCTTGGAAAATCCATTCTAGCAATCCTTTGAATACTCTTCCAAACTTAAAAGTATTTCCACATAGCCATTATAACAATCCTTTCAATATTCTTCCAAAAAATATTGGAAGCTTTCAAACTCTATTTCCAATTGTAGATGTGATATACATGACAGTGAATACCATTATTACGAAGTAATTCAATATTATCTTTAGGTATCCTATGAAGTCCTTCCCACCATACCTAGGGATCTTCACCTACACTCAATTTTTGACCATTCATGTTTATCTTCCACATAAGATGATTGTTCATCAGGTGAAACTATTGAACATGATTCTTCCACTCAAATGATAGAGAATCCACATATTTTTGAAATATAACATGAAGCCAAAATCCTTCACCTTTAATCACTCTCTATTGGAAATAATGTTGTCATTGATGTCAAAGAAAGGGGGAGACTATGAATGTCTCTGTGAGATTATGATATTTTGTTTTAAAGAGTGAACCTAGGAAGTGTCTCACTATGTAATTCAAACCCAGGAAGTGAAGAATTCCCATGTACATTGATGGGCCTCTGTGTAGATGCATATGCATTGTCGAGTTTTTTTAAGTGTTCTTTGTTTACCCTAAAAATGAAGTCACTATGTGAGAACAACCCAAGTAAATTCAAGTTGCACAACAATGAAAAGAAATGGAAATTGGACTCTAGACAAGATGACCCTACAAATAGAGGACGAGATTTGAAATCCAAAAATGTTGAGAAACATCAGACAGGTATGAGGAAGACGTGACGACCCCATTACAGATCTAAGAAGCATTAATCTTAGCAAATCAGGTCTTGGTTAACCAGACCGAAGAAACTGTGAATGTGAATGTAATTTTAAAGTGAATGGAAGAGCCATGAAACCATGCACAAGGTTTTAAATTTTTTTGTATAGAATGGTGGACCCGGAATAGGATAAATCCTAATCATTCATCTCCATAGATCAACATTTAAAATCAAAGGATTGGGGCCTGATACCTGGTGAACGAACTCATATGCCAAATCAATGCCACGTGTCTATTAAGATGAGTTCCACATTAGATGGATTCCATGTTGGTACCATGATGATACCATAACAACCAGCTATGAAGATGACACATGCAGGACCACATGTCAGGCCATGTACCAATGCCACGTCATCTTGTATACATGTATAAGAAGTCCATGCAGAAGCCAACTCATATGCAACATCAAGAATGAATCAGTCATACAAAGATTTCTCATGGAGCATGGTGAAGAATTATCATGATGTCTCACGGAGCATGATGAAATATCGAAAATTAAATAAGTATCAAGAATGAATCGGTTGGACGGATATGTCTCATGGAGCATGGAGGATAAGTATCATGATGTCTCATGGAACCCAGTGAGATCTCGAAAATTGATTAAATATGAAGAATGATTCGGTCAGATGGAGATGTCTCATGGAGCATGGTGGAGAAGTATCACGATGTCTCACAGAGAACGGTGAGATATTAAAAATCGACTAAGTATCAATACATCATGGAGGCAATGAAGTGATGAAGAATCATAAATATGTGAAGAAATAATGAAGTGAGCCTGAACTCGTGGACCTGAAGTGAAATGCTTGGAAAAAATTATATGTATGGGTGCAAAATAAGTGTGGTAGAAAATGAAGGTGTATTCTAGAGGTCGTAGAAGTTTGAATACAGATGCCTTAGAATCATGGTGAAATTCTTGAAAATTTTCTAAGTATAGGTGCAAAATAAGTGCAATAGAATGTGAAGATATATTTTGGAGACCACGGAAGTATGTATAGAATAAATGATGAAGTAAACCATCAAGCAGACACATCAACGATTGAGATTGAAACAAAGTCTAGATCAGATAGTTATTGAGTGGTAGGGTTGTGTCGAGTGTTCTAGTGGCCAGCGATAGCATATCTATGGTTGACAATTAATCAAAGGATTGATCAGATGGATATTTTTCATTGTGGTTGCATGGTGTGTTTTGGTGGATAGTAAACAAACCAATGGTAAAGATTAAATCCGAAGGAAAGATCGGACAGTTATAGAGTGATGAGGCTCATGTAGTATATTATGATAGCTAGTGAATGAGGTCGTTTGCATGATGTATTTTATAGAAAATAAGAAAATATCGACGATCAATATTAGATTGAGAACTCATCGAACAATGGCTAAGTGTCAAGGTTTATGCAATGTCCAGTGAGAAGATAACGTGTGAATTTGAAGAAATTTGGGACCGGATTCGAAGTATTTATGAAGTCAAAATTTTAAGGAAGAGAATAGAGAATCTAGAGGTGACCTCATGAGTAATATTTTTTTGGATATGTGGACAAACCCTTAAGGGTGTATGTTCTATATAAATAACGATGTTCAAATTCAAGTCAATGGCGAGCATCCAAGTAAGTGTTGAGTGTGTGAAGAGAATCTTTGAGGTTTTGAGGTTCAAGGATGCTAGAGAATGAAAGGAAGATAATGTAATTGTCTAAGTGTGCCTAGGAGGTGCAAGGTATAGGGAACTTATGAAATCAAGTAGATTGTGAACTAAATGAATGTGTCGTGACAACAAAGACAGAGCAACATTTTTATGCAAATGAAGGCTTGAGAGAAAAAGAATATTTAACAGTATTGACATATTGAGGAGATTGGTGTCTCTGGTAGGTTGGTGCCTACATATTGTTGACTTGGTGCTTAGATGAGGGGATTGGTGTCTCCTGCAGGTTGGTGCTTGCAAATATAGTAGCTATAGGTTGGTTCCTATAGATAAGTACTGATTTGGTGCTCAACTAAGGGGATTTGGTGTCTCTTGTAGGTTTGTTCCTACAAACATTGTAACATTAGGTTGGTGCCTACATGATTATATAAAAGAATTATTTTTAGGTTTTCTCTCATTTGGGTTTCCACGTTAAATCTCTATGTATTTTGGATTGTATTATTATGTTTTTATCATTAAATTTTATAGTTGGTAAAGTAACACATTGATAAATCTTGTAAGAAAAGAAAAAGTATTATTATATTGATTCACTCCCCCCCCTCCCCCCATTATCAGTATAAGTAAGTGTGCCAACACTCTCTACATACTCTTGGCAGTTAGGGTCTTTCCAAAAAATGTATATTTTTAAATCCCCAACTTCCATATTCTTTTGGTTTGGCAATTCCTTTCCATTTTATAAGAGGGAATCCTCATTTTTTCTTGCTACTTTCCCATAGAAAATTTAAAACAATTTTTCCTAATCATTTCAAGCATGCATGCAAGAATATGTACTTAATAGACAAGGATTCCCTCTAACACCAATTTCACCCAAGTCAATTTACCCCCTTGGGATAACCAACAATTACACCATACTAATATCATTTTCTCAATTTTCTCATATAGCCACCCCCAGTCTATAAAGTTATAGACATTAGGTTTTAAAAGGAATCGAAAGAACTTGAATCCACTATTGAAATAGATGGTGTTGAAAGGAAAAAAAGTATGCATGACTCTTTCTTATCCTTCTTAAATTACATTAGAGATATAAGTATGTTGGCTTTTTACTTCCATTCCTTGAGCTTTGCAATAAATATCTACAATATTTTTGAATCTTTTGGCTTCTCTAGGATATCCATTTCCAAAAAAAAATGACATCATCAATAAATAGTAGATGATTTAGGTGGAGGTTATACCTATTTTGATGTGGTTTATTATAACCCTTCTATTGTAATCAAGCAGTTCCTTACTAAGGCCTTTAACCACAATCAAGAATAATAATGATAAAAGAGGCATCCTTTTCTTAAGCCTTTGGATTGGAAAACTTTTTTTGAAGCTGATCTATTTAAAGGTAAAGAGAACTAAATTGTTGAAATACAACTTAATATCTAATTCACCATATGTAGCCACATTCCTATATGAATTAGTTTCAACCTAACATAAAACCAAATTACTTTGTCGAATAATTTTGAGAAATTCAATTTTATGGTCATTGTTGATCTTTTATTGACATTTATGGTGTGAAGCCCATCTTTCACCAGCCCTACATATTAATGTATTTATTTATCCCAGAGAAATCCAAACTACTCACTTGATATAGAGTTTGAAAATACCTTCTTAAGCCTACAATTAATAACGTTCGAGATTATTCTATAAATTGAATTGCATATGAATGAATATAGGTAGCCCCCAACATCTTTCTCGAAACTCTAGATTATTTCACTACTTGTGTTAAGTCCTCTTTAATAAGCTCAAAGAAACCTATAAAAAAAATTGCAATCCATCCATTTGAATGTATGGGATTTTTCTTTTTTGGATTAAATCCAACACTAATATTAGATATTCTTTCAATACCTTTTCCATTAACATTGTGATTGCTTCATCATTTATATAACTTGAAAAAAGGATTTCATTCTAGTTATCTCGACAAGGTTGTCCTTAGGGGGTTCCTTTTACAGATTTTTGAAATGTGCAAACCCTAAAACTATTAAGTGTTGTAATTCCTCATTTTGCTTCCATCTTCCCTAATAATTTTTCATATATAGTATTAATATTTCAATGCTTGTCATATGCATGAAATTTTTTCTATTTGCATCACCTTTAGCTAGCCAAGTTTCCCTACTTTTCATTGTTCATTTACTTTCTTCCCATTTCAACATACTATTCTTTTTTGTCTCTAACTCCCTCAATTCGTTCTTATCCACCTCTATGAACACCCTAATGGAATTTTGATCAAACAATATGGACATTTTTTCTTCCACAAACACGAGACCCTAATTTGAATTTGTGTATTTATGTGTAGCCCAATTTACTTTTGCCACTTTTACACTTTTGAGGATCTCATTAATATGACTTATTTTTATCCTTTTCCAGTTACAAAAGAATTGAGAGGTGCTCGGAATAACCCTCACTACTAACCCAATACCAAACTATATATGTGTTTGTTAGAATGTTTTCAAAGATAAGGAATAGAATATCCAGTCTCTTGAAGATTATGTTTTCTCTGGTTCTAAAATTCCTCCAACTTGGATTGACATTGATACGCTCAACATCACACAGGCCTCTCATTTCCATATTATGAAGAAAAAAATATGCAAGAGTATCCCTGGAGGTAGTTGATCCCAAGGTTTTATATATTTTGGTGATAAAGATTCAATTCCCCACAAATTATTATATCATCTTGACTAAACAAACCCTAGTTGAAGAAGCCCTTCTAAAAAGTTTGTATACTCTTATAAATACTATATAATTCTATGACTTAAATTGTTTTCCCCTACTCCAATGAATTAATAGTATTGCTAATAAACCTGCATTTAGTACATTGCAAGCAATTAGATTAAATGATTGGTTCCAAACTGACACAAATCTCCTTTATTTGTAATTTCCACCTAGGGAAAATATATTTCATCCCTTCAAAAAGGATGACAAGATTCCTTCTATTTTTTATCCTTCCCCCATAGTCTCTTGAAGAAAAATCATATCTAGCCTTGTATCCTTATTTTGCACTCTCTCTATTGCTTTTTCTATGGGTGCTATCATAGGTAACACCCTACTTGAATGGCCCCTCTAATAATTTTTTATTTCCCTAACCTAATCTTTCATAATTCTTTTGGGCCCATGCCAAATAGGATTTTCTTCATGGAGTATTAGTACATACTAAAGGTCTGGAGTTTAGGATTAATCCACCTTCTAAATCCACCAAGTCACAAGGAGTCTCTTTCTTTCTAGAATGGAATATATACCTAACATGTTTTAAACGATACGAGTAGTCCTCTAAAGTGTACTATGTGGATTTATCATCTAATCCTGGCATATTCTTATTTTTCCTTAGCGGAGTGGGGTGGATGAGATTATTTATCTGAGACTTCATCAACCAATTTCTTAAACCCACTCTCCTTTGGGGAAATGAAATTAATCATTGTACCTTTAGCGTGTTTTGAAGCTAAACAAATGAATGATTACGTGATGTTGGATTACCAATTTAATGTTGCTCCCTTGAATTTATAATTTCTTCCAAATCATTTCTCAGGATGGATCTTTCTTCATCAACATTGTTGTTTCCCCTTCGAAGGTTGAATTCCCCTCTAGTGGACTAGAGACTCTCTACATTCCTAATACAACCTATCCTTTTAATTTTCCATTGTTTTTATTCTAATCATATCCTTTCTAGTCCTACATAGAATCCATATTAACTATTTGTAATTACCCCCTCCCATCATCATTCCTAAGCAGAATTTATTTTTACTCTTTCTCCTTTCAATTACATAATCCATGATCCTCTTTGTGACACTCAAAATTTGTCGTCCTAACCTTATATTATACCTTTATATAAACTTGAATATGATAGTTGGATAAATGGAAAGGAATTCTTCAATAATATAGGATTTGGCTACAATTCTACTAACTTGCTTCAATTTCGATTTTCTTCGAAATCACTTCTTGTCAGTACATCTCCATCATGATTTTGGCCACTGATCTATGAGTTTGGTTCTTTTTTCTATTATTAAAACATAAGAAGGAACTGATGGTGTTACCTATTTCACAAAGGACTAGCTCATTCCATAATTCTAGTGGCAACTGACAATTTTACCCACAGTGGGTTGAACTGCATCTTTCTCCATCCATGGATCAAAGCATGGTGTATGTTTGAAAAAATAGGGTATTTCCACACAGGAAAAACACCTTAAGAAACCACTCACATAACTATATCAAATATTAGTGAACCAATGTTTTTACATGGTTAAAAACCTTAAGGAATGAAACATTTTGTGGCCCCAGCCAATGTGGCCACTTGAGGAAATATATTAATGACAAATAAAAAATCTCACATAAGAGTTTCTCACAATTAATCTTCATCCAATGAACCTCCATTCTCTTTAAATAGAGATCATGGACCAATCGGTTGTTAAACCATGGATCAATATAGTCATTAGTATTGAGGAGAATATGAACCATCATATCACTTGATGTCCAGAACATATCGTGACTATCGGATTGCATAACTACAAATGTATACCAATGCATACTTAAGAAACACAGTTTTATATAAATACACATTAGACCAAGTTGATATTAACTAGCTCCTAAGTGTATAAATATCATAATAGTGTATATCCCTTGAACAAAAGTAGTGTTGAACCCTAGTGCAAGTGATCTTATTTGATTTTTTCTACATCTAAGGCTATGTTGAAAATAAATGTTATCTGACCTTTAGTCAAGGTATGGAAAATTGACATGTAACCTAACCAACATCCACATTCCTTCTTTATCCAAAGATCTACGATTCATTATAAGATATTCCTACTAAAGAATATCCCAGTCATCACTTCTCCCAATAAAGATATAACCTCCCCCATCATAACATCAACTCCAAGTACCAATATAATTTGTTCTTTCCTTGATCTTAGACATCTCTAGATTTATTGCTATCTCGAGGCTCAACATTCCTCTAGGAACTCACCACATCCTTATTTTATTTTTTTGTAATCCGAGGCTTTCTCTCCTTGAAGAGACTTCACCTTAAGTGGTAGGTTGAAACTCTAAATCATTTTGTACTTCAATTTTGATGGTGATTAATGGATTCATCTCTATAAAGTTTTGAACCAGATAGGGTATCATTAGAGACAAGCATGTCCTCATCCCACTTCTTCAAAAAACCTCTAGAACATTCAACAATGAAAATCAATTGTGCCTTCTTCACATATGACGGTAACCTTTTTCCTGAGGTCTTTTCCCATTGTTTCTCTTGCCACTTGGCGCATGATGGTTTATGTGGCCTTATTTTTTCTCCAATCTCTTGAAGTTCCTGTCAATGCTCCTCTTAATGCCATGGTGTGAGTGCAAGCTAATGATAGTATCTCATGGCACGTTAGTGGCAATGCAAACCTAGAAAAACTAACAATCTATTAACTTGAAGGGATTATTCAAAGTACTTTTACAATGAATTTTAATATAGTGTAAGAATATGAAACGTAGGAAATTGAATTAGTTTTTCAAATATACAACATTTATTCATATAAATTTTATTTTTTCTAAGAGTGGTATCTTATTTTTCCAACAAAATATAAAGTTTATGTTTTTTTTCTTTTGCAATGTATTTTTTGGAAACTTATAATATTAATTTTATGCATTTTTTAAATTATCAAAGTCAACATATCCCTGAAATTACAATGTCTTTTGTCTGTGCATGCTAAGAGGGTCTTAACATGATAAAAAAAAAAAAATAGATCTTAATATTAGTCTTCTCTACTGCCTCATATAAATCATTCGAGAAATGGTTAAGTCGGCAAAAATTTATAGAATAAATAAGAGAGGTATGTATTCTAGGATTTTGATATATGTCAAGACAAAAATAGATTAAAAATAATAAACATTATTAATTTAAAAAAAAAATGTATATTTGGAATCTGCACAACCAACTATATATGTGTCTATAGTTTCGTCAATAAATAAATTATGTATACTATAGAAAAATAACGTAAAAAATAGAGATATGGAGAGGAATTCATAAAAATGGAGGTTTTTATGTATTTGCAAACTGAACCACTAGGTTTTTCATCCCGAACCTAAATATGAGGCAACCAACTCATCAAAAATGTATGCTATAGTGGTCACTCCTACCCGACAAAATTTAAAATTCAAATAATGTGTGTGTGCTCTTGTTAACACAAATCAATTCTCTCTCTCTCTCTCTCTCTCTCTCTCTCTCTCTCTCTCTCGTGATCTATCTCCCCCTCTCTTGGGAGAGAGATATTGACAGAGGGGGAGAGAGTGAGATAGGGGAATAGGGAGTGTG
>ML776742.1:2361102-2371336 GCA_009831015.1 Picea engelmannii | reverse complement strand
ATGGGGGGAAGAGAAAGAGGGGGAGCGGGAGAGAGAGAGAGGGAAGAAAGTGAAGAGAATACAAAGAGAGAGAAAGAGAGGGAAGGGGGGGGCGATGGGGTTGAGAGAGATGGGAAGAAGGAGACAAGAAATGATGGGAAGAGGGGGCACAGAGAGAGAAGGAAAAAAAGGGGAGACAATGAGTGAGAGAGAGGGAAAAAGTGATTGGAGAGAGAGAAGAAGATAGATGGAAATAAGGAGAGGAGGGCATAAGGAAAGAAAGAGAGGGGAGAGCAGAGAGGTAAGAGAGAAAGAGATTTCACATTAACAATTATTAATATACAATTTTTCATTATAATTTTTTACATTTTTATAATATTGTAAGCACAGCAAATGTACGTTCATATTTTATTTTATTTTTTACACTTATAAAATTACAATTATTATTATATGAATTGAATTTTCAGTATAATTTTCTATTTTTATAATATTGTAAGCGCTGCAAATGTATGTTCATATTTTATTTTATCGATTAACTCATTGATGATGCCTAAACTTGTTTTTCCCTCAAAACATGAAGTCAAATTACATAGTCGGAAGGACTTCGAGCAATCTATGCATATCTTCGTTATTATGTTTTTCTTAACTCTAAAAACTAAAAAATACAATCTACATATTAAAAGGTTATATATAACATAATTTTAGTTCGCCGGAATTTTGTATTGCAATTTGCATTAATTTTCAATTGAATATTTATTGGCATTTATTGAGGATATTTATTTTCAAGTGAATGGTATCGAGATAATCGTGGATAAAAATATTTTTTCCCGATTATAAAATTTAAATATAAAGAGATTTATATTATAATTTTCTTATCCAGCTAGATAATGTTTAATAATATCTTTAAAAAAATTAAGTTTGTGTTTATTTTAGGTAAATTTTTAGTCATTTTTAAAATCCGATCAGAAATTTGTTTAAATTGCAAATTTTAATAGTTAAATCTGCACAATTATATCATCAGATTCAGATGATATTGCCAGATCCAAAGTCTAACACCCAAAAAAGATTCCAACAAAATTAAACTACTGTGTAAAACTTATCCACCGTCCGCGCAAACTCATGTGACATGACTCATCCTGTTCCATTAATAAAGCAAAGAGGGCAGAAGTTTCTAGACGTGGGGAGTCGGGACAAAAGTATTGTGTCAATCGGATACACCTGGATCTCATACATGTAATCTTATAAAATAATCTTAATGTGAATTGAGGATGATAGCTTGTGCATTGCTTGCCTTCAATAACAACCCTATCCCCAGCTCCAATCATATAACATCACGTATATAATAGTGATATCTCCGAATCCATCATACATCACAACGATTCATAAAATCTTCCATGTCCGTTCCAGAATTTCTCTAACTGGATTGGACCCAGGAACAAGAAGCTTGTGTTCAACCTAATACACATAAAATATCATTTCTCTGTTTCAAACTTAAATTCCGTTTATGCTTCGCAAGATAACCCACACCTCACAGCCCACGAAGCTTATCATCTATCACGATTTCCGAGAGGTAATAGAGACAATCACTATGACAAACTCAATGAATTTCCCATGTATAGCAATTGTCCATGGAAGATCAGATCTGGATTCCAAATTTATGCGAAAATATGAATAATGGGGTGCTTTTATAATACGGAATGAATACGCAAATCCAGAAGAAATTACATTGATGTCACAGTAAGATGTCACTGAGAGCCTGCAGACATTAGAGTGAAAAACCTAAACATAACAATTCCGAAAAATAACCCAAACAAAGCTCCTGCAACATGATCACAAAATTGTTCAAATGTAGAGTTTTAATTTTTAATGACAAAATCAGAATACAAAAATTATGCCATATACTTAGTAATCTAGAGATAACTATCTTAAATGAACTCTGAAATGTATTAAACCCACATTCAGAAAATATCATAAATAGAAATACACATTGCTAAGCAATTAGCAGTGGAAAAAATATAATGAACAGTCACACATCCATGTAATACTCATAAATTTAGGCAACCAGTCAAGGAAAACCCCAATGTAGAGAAATTCAAAGAAAGAGATTTTATTAGCTTCAAGAAAGTATATGTGGACCTAATTGTTAATAACATGTGTTTCCTCCAAAAAAGTCACAAGTTCAAATCCAGAGAAGGATAAGATATGTATACCTCCGTAGACTTTACCAACAACCCTCCTCCAAAACAAAATCTCTCTTAAAAAATGCACCCTCCTTATTGTCCTCACTTTCCTCTCTCAAACTCCTCCTCTTTTCTTGCACACTATCCTAGGGATTCTCTTATAATCCCCTTCTTTCCAACGTATACGCAATTGATGTTGCTGTCGAGGCCCCAGAAATTACCAGCGATGTAAGATCAATGGGGAATATGGAAATATAAATCGTATACGTAAATGGAGAATATGGAAATATAAATATAAATCATATACAACCAGTCTAGATATAACGTCCATGACGATGGATTTATGATAACATCAATGGAGAATATGGAAATACAAATCGTATACGTAAGAGAAGGAGCTTGATATTACAAAATCAAAGAAGAAAAACACTATGGGGTCATAGGATTTTGAGGCCTTCGTCTTGCAGCACAAACAGAAAGTCAGAGATAAGAGACGGTATAAAGCGGCGACCCCATTTGCCACCCCAAAAAACCTAAAAACCTAAAAAATCATGGTTTAGAAATTCATCCCAAAAAAATCTCTGATTTTGTCATAGAGTGATCTTTCAAAGCGTTATTTTTTATTACTCTAACTTTTCGTTAATAAGTGGACATGTAATACTCTTTCTTCATCGAATTAGAGTAAGAATTGTCATGACAGTGTTTAGAAAGTAAAGAGAAGTAGATCAAACAATCTATTTTACCATTTTAAAACTTCTCTTATCTTTGCATAAATTGTTAAACCAGATGATGGTCAACAGTGTATTTTGTAGCTTCCCATAAAATGCATCTACCTGGACCCTATCAGGTTCTTATTTGCATTGTTTGTACCAAGATGCTATCTTTTTTCTTAAAGCCAACAAGAGGAATACATATATATCTACCTAGACCTAATCAGGTTTTTCTTTGCAACGTGTTTCAAAAAACTTTATTTTTCTTAAAGCCAACGAGAGGAATAATTTGTTTTGAGGTGGGTTATGATTGTCCACCAGTAAACTAATTTTCATTCCATTTTATGAAAAAACATTACTTTGTTACGAAGCCTGGTTATGTAACTATTTGAACATGGATTTTTACGCCAAATAATTTCATTTTCCTCGTTTCTAATTCTTATATAATTTAATTTAATTAGAGGTCGTGGACAAAGTCATTCTGATTATCCTTTGAATATCTGTCCAAGTCTAAAGTATTCAAAGTTTTCTAGCCCTATTTCTAATTGTTGGATGAGTGGTCATACAGTAAAAACCACTTATGTAGTAATTCAATACTAGGGTAGGCAGCCTATGAAGTACTGCCCACCATACTTAGGGGTCTTCACTTTCTCACCATTCGTGCCTATGGTTCATATATTTCTATTACTTAATAAGCAGAAATGAACCTATGAAGTACTGCCCATTATACTTGGGGGTCTTCACTTTCTCGTCATTCATGCCTATGGTCCATATATTCCTATTACTCAATAAGCAGAAATGAATCTATGAAGTACAACCCACCATACTTAGGCGTCTTCACTTTCTCACCATTCATGCCTATGGTCCATATATTCCTATTACTCAATAAGGAGAAATAAACCTATGAAATACTGCCCACCATACTTAGGGGTCTTCACTTTCTCACCATTCATGCCTATGAAATACTGCCCACCATACTTAGGGGTCTTCACTTTCTCACCATTCATGCCTATGGTCCATATATTCCTATTACTCACTAAGCAGAAATGAATGAAAAAGAGCCTACTCACTTAGCAGAAATGATTGAAAAAGAGTCTTCATATATAAGAGACATTTGAAATAGGTTTAGCTTGGACTCTAATCCACTCAAATGATAAACTATCCATATATTTTTGACATATAGCATCATGCCACAAACGTTTACCTTTAATCACTTTCCAGCATCATGCCACAAACGTTTACCTTTAATCACTTTCCACATATTCTCGGTAGTTATGACTTTCCCAAAAGAATCTATATCTTTTAAACTTCCAACCTTTATTTTCTTTTGATTTGGCAATTCCTTTGTATTTGCTCAGAGGAAACCCTTATTTTTCTTTGCTACGTGCTTATAAGAAAATTAAAAAACAAGGATGCCCTCTAACATTGATTTCACAAGAGTCAATGTACCCCTTGGGATAATTAACAATTAGTAAATCTACCCCTTGGGATAACCAACAATTACATCGAACTGATATCATTTTTTCAGTTTTTTCTTTTAGCCATCTCTACTTTATGAAATTATAATTAAAAGGAATCCCCAAGTACTTGAAATCATTATTGAAATCTAAGGCGTTGAAAGGAAAAAGCTTATGTGGGACTCTTGCTTATCCTTCTAAAATTACATTAAAGATAGAAGGAATTTGGTTGTTTACTTCAATTCTTGTAGCTTTGGACTAAAGGTTCAAAACATTTTTTAATCTTTCAACCTTTCTAGGAGATCATCTCCAAAGAGGACATCATCAACAAATAGTAGATGAGTTAGGTGAAGGGTTATACTTATTTTGATGCCTTTTATTATACTCGTTCTATTGTAATCAACCATTCCCTTACCAAGGTCCTCAATAACAATCAAGAATAACAATGGGGAAAGAGGCATATTGTTCTTAAGATTTTGGATGGGTAGTTTTTTTGAAATTAGTCCGTTCATAAGTACACAAAAATAAATTGTTGAGACACAAATCAATATCCAATTCACCATATCTAGCCTCATGCCTATAACAATGGAGAAAGAGGCATGTTTTTCTTAATCCTTTGGATGGGAATTTTTTTTTTGAAGCTAATCCATTGATAAGTACACAAAAAGAAACTATTGAGATACAACTCAATATCCAATTCACCATTTGTATCTAGCCACGTGCCTATATGAATTAACATCGTAGTGTACAACCAAATTACTTTTTCAATTACTTTTTGCAAATCCAATTTTATGATTAATATTGATATCTTATCGACCTTTATGGTGTGAAGCCCATCATGGGCCACCCGTAAAACTTCATGTATTTCTCTATCCCATAAAAATCCAAATTGCTCACCTGTACCTTCTTGTTCCTACTAGTCATAACTTTAGAGATTATTCTGTAAATTGAATTGCATAAGGAGACAGGTTTGAACTGCAGAATGATGGAATATATTTTTGGGGGATTAGTGTTATAAATTTATAATTGAATGCCCCCAACATGTTTCCTAAAACTCTATATTCCTCCACTAATTGGATTAAGTTCCCTCCAACAAGCTCAAAGAAGCCTATAATTTTTTTTACAGTTCATTCATAAAGAAGCCTATGTTAACTCTTCTTTCAAGAACTTTTCCATTAACTCTCGGTTTGCTTCATCATTTATATAATTTTTTGAAAAAGGAGTTCATTCTAGTTATCTCTAGAACGTTGGCCCTGAGGGGTTATTTATATAGATTTTGGAAATGTAAAAACCATAGAGCTATTTAGTCTTCTAAATCCTCATTGTGCTTTCCATCTTCCCTAATCATTTTTCATATAGTATTAATTATAGTGTTTCATGTATTGGCATCCACGTTATTTTTTGTTGTATTTACGTCTTTTTTAGCTAGCCAAGTTGTCCTAATTTTCATTCTCCATTTACTTTCTTCTCATTCCAATATATGCTTCATTTTTGTCTCTAATTCCCTCAATTTGTTTTTTCCTGATTCTATGAACACCCTAATAGAATTTTGATCAAATAATCGAGATATTTTTGCTTCCACAAACACAAGGCCCTATTGTGAATTCTTGTATTTATGTATCTATCCCAATTTACTTTTTCTACTTTTACACAATTGAGACTCTCATTAAATTGTTACATATTAGAGCATTTTTTATTATCATTATAAGGTCTCAACTCCTTCTTAACTAATGATGTAATATCATTTTCTTGTAAGAATTTTAGATCAATTTTAAAGGGACGAAAAGTCTTATTTTTAGTTGTTTCCATTCAGTAAAGAATTGGGAGGTGATAAGAAGAACCCCCACTACCAACCCAAGATTAGACTCTCTCGATTAGAATCTTTTCAAAGACAAGAAATAGTTTATCCAATCTCTTAGAGATGGCATCTTCCCGAATTCTAAAATTCATCCACATTGGCTTCACTTTGATAGGCTCAACATCACATCATCCTATCATTTATATATTATTAAGGAAATAAATAAACAAGAGGGTCCATGCAAGTAGTTGATCCCAAGGTTTCATATATTTTGGTGATAATGTTTCATGTCCCTCCCAATTATTATATCCTCTTGACTTAAGAAACCCTAACTAAAGAAGCTTTCCCATAAACCTTGTACGTTCTCATAAGGATTTTATAGTTTTATGATTGAGTTTTATTTCCCTATTCCAATGATTCAATAGAATTATTAATAAACCTACATCAAGTACAATGTAAGAAATCATATTAAAGGATTGGTTCCTACCTGACACAGATCCCCCCAACCTATAATATGCACACAGGGGCGAGAAATCCCTTCTCTTCAGAAAAGAAAACAATATGACTTCCATTTTCTATTCCCCTGTAGTATCTTGAAGAAAAAGTATAACTAGTTTGTAGCCTTACTATGCACTCTCTTTAGGGATTAATTTTGTGGGTACTAACATGGGGGCATGTCCTACTCTAAGGGACCCTCTAATACTTTTTTGTTTCCCTAACCTAATATCTAGTTCATCTTTCTTTTGAGTCTATGAAAAGTAGGATTTTTTTCATGGAGTATTAGTACATCCTAAAGGTCAAGGGCTTAGGAATATTCACCTTCTACTTCCACCAATTCACATGGAGTCTCTTTCTTTCCAGAATGGAGTATATATCTAGCAGGTTTGAAATGATATGAGCAATTCTCTTAAGTGTAATGAGTGGATCTATCCTCTAAGCCTAACATATCCTTATTTTTCCTAGAGAGCATGTTGGGTTGGTATCTATGGAGTGGGAAGGATGATGTTCCCTATCTGTAAATTCATCAATTGATTACTCAAACCCACTCTCCCTTGGGGAAATGAAATTGGAAATTATACCCTCAATGTGTTTTGAAGCCAAGCTAATGAATGATTGTGCTATGTTTCCTTACAAATTTCATGTCACTCCCCAAAATTTGTAATTTCTTCCAAAGTATTTCTCAAGATGGATCTTTCTTCATCAACATTGTTGTTGCCTCTTCCAAGGTGTGAAACCACCTCTAGTGGACTGGAGAGTCTATCCATGCCTACTACAACCTTTCCTTCTAATTTTCCATTGTTGTGATTCTAATCATATTCATTCTAGTCCTACAAAGAATCCATATTAACCATTCTCAATTACCCATTCCCACCATCATTTCTAGGAGGAATTTTTTTTTCTCATCTCCTTTTGATTAGGGAATCCTTCATCCACTTTGCACGCTCAAAATTTATCTTCCTAACCTTATATTCTACCTTTATATGATAGTTGGAGCAATGGAAATAAGTTATTACATAATCCAGGATTTGGCCACAATTCCACTAACCTACTTCAATTCCAATCTTCTTAAGAATCCCTTCTTGTATGTCCATCTCCACCATAATTTAAGCCACCAGTCTATGACTTTGGTTCTTTGTCCTATTATCAAAATCCAAGAAAGAACTAGTGTTGTTACATATTTCCCAAAGGACTAGCTCATTCCATAATTATAGTGGCAAGGCCAACAATTTTATCCATATGGGTTGAAGTATGACTTTATCCCTTTGTGGATCAAAGCATGGTGTCTATCCTTTAATAAAAAGCAATGTTGAACCCTAGTACAAGTGATCTTATTTGATTTTTTATGCATCTAAGGCTATGTTGAAAACAAATGCTAGCCATCCTTTGGTTGGGATATGAAAAAACAACATGTAACCTAACCAACATCCCCATTCCTTGTCTATCTAGATAATTACAATTCATTCTAATATATTCCTACTAAACAATATCTTAGTCATCACATTTTACTACAAAAATATAACCTCCCCCATTGTAACATTGCCTACAAACACCAATCTAACTTGGTCTTTCCTCCATTTTACACACCTCTAGATTTTCTTGGTAGCTCAAAGGTCAACATTCATTCGGGCACTTGGTACATTGTTCTTTTATGTTTACTAGTGCATGCATTTTATCATTAAAGTGATTTCACCTGAAGTGGTAGGTTGAAACCCTATATCCTTATGTACTTCAATTTCAGGAGGGTGATCAATAACTTCATTTCTAGACAATTATGAACTAAAGATGGTATCATTAGAGACAAACCTTGGCTAGTATTCCTTCTTCAAAAGACCTTTGGAACATTCCAAAATGACAAAAAATTGCACCTTCTTCACATGTGATGGTAAACTTTTCCTAAGGCCTTTCCTCATTGTTTCCCTTTCCACTTCGCATGTTATGGTTTATGTGGACTACTTTTTTCCCTAGCATTCTTTAGCAATTCATGGAAATAGTCCCTTTAATGCCATAGTCTTTCTTAGACTGATGTTTTACCATTTGTGTCAAAGTGGGGGACCGCGGTGGTATACTAGGCACATTATACCCCATTCTTACAACTTTCATCTTGGAACAAGATTTTAAATCCTTACCATATATAATGAGTCTTAGGTTTTCAACATTCTAAAACTATAAATCTTGAAAGGGCCTTCAAAACCTTCCATAGATTCAAAGTTTCTTCATAAAATCTAATGATCAAACCATCCCCTATCATCTCTAATATATATGAATTAGTAAACCAAGTCATCTTATGTCATTGATCAATAAATTTAAAGCACATACAACCTCACACATTATTCAATTTATTACCATACATATGTCCAAAACATTAAATTGTGTTTTATCCCAAGTTATACATTTACATTAAAAATGTACCACTTCAAAATTAAAATATACTAATAATAATGTTATTATACTCACATCACTTTTACACTTGTATTTTTATTTTTAACATTTTTACAAACTTACACTTATTAAATTATATGATTATCCCTTATATTTTCTCACAATTTTATGGTCATGTAATTGTGTTATAAAACTTTTTGGCTGCAAACACAAATTCAAATTAGAAAAGATAGAAATTAGTAATATATGCATATATGCATTGTTATATTTTTTTAATTAAAAAAATATAACATAAATATTAAAAGACTATATATAAATGTTTATAGGTAAGAGTATATTTTTTTTTTTTTAATTATTTTGTGAATTTAAATAATCTTCAAAACACACTTGAAATATGTAATCTTAATCATTAAAATCTGAAATTATCCTTCTAAATTTTTAATCAAATTTTAAATAAAACTTATAAAAAACTATACCAAGAAAAAATAAAAACTTAAACGTTTAAAA
The DNA here is from genome assembly GCA_009831015.1 of Picea engelmannii. Taxonomy (NCBI): domain Eukaryota; kingdom Viridiplantae; phylum Streptophyta; class Pinopsida; order Pinales; family Pinaceae; genus Picea; species Picea engelmannii. The sequence goes on along the minus strand of ML776742.1, from coordinate 2,361,825 downwards.
TACACTTATATCTTAAATTTTTTCTAACAATTCCCATTTATTTCCACTTAAATGATATCCAAAATTTTTATTTTCAATTAAATCATCTAGAAAATAATATTAATGATATAGTAAAATATTCTTTACTTATATTTAAATATAATAATAATAAATGTGAAATATAAGTAAAGTTTTATTGTACTTCAATTCATTGTAATAATAAAAAAAGTGAAATATCAATAAAGTTTTATTGTACTTCAATTCAATAATGAAACACTGATTTAATGATGGAACCATACTGAACATTAAAACAATGTTATTAGAAGTTTTGTACATTTCAATAAAAGCTCTTCCTTTAGCTTGAATACTGCTAAATTCCAACACCAAATAAAAATTCTACAAAATTAAACTACTCTGTAAAACTTATGCACCTTCCACGCAAATCCACGTGACGTGATTCATCTTGTTTGCATTCACAAAGCATAGAGGGCAGAAGTTTCTAGAAAGTGGGAGACAGAAATTTTGTGTTAACAGGATACGCCTGGATCTCATACACGTAATCTTATAAAGTATAAGTTGTTTGCGTAGAGAATAATCGCTTACACTGTTGGCCTTCAATAACAGCTCTATCCCTAACGCCAATCATATAAAATCAAGATCATCCCACGCCTCACAGCCCACAAAGCTTATCCTCTATCGCTATTTTCGAGAGATAATAGAGATTAGCACAGTCACAATTACACT
>ML776742.1:2321384-2333195 GCA_009831015.1 Picea engelmannii | reverse complement strand
CCCGAAAATTGAAATGGTCTGCTTGTTCAATCCCATAACAATTGCAGCACTCAACGTGGCTGCTATTGCAAGCAGCCTGAACAAGTAGTCGAGCATCCCTCCAGACCGATATCTGGAATTAGTGTAAGCCATGATTACCCTCTTCTTCTCGGAGTTGCCTAGATTCGAAGAACCGTGTACTGCTGTGTATCTATTGCTCGATTTCAACCAGAAAATTAAATCAAAGTTTTGCTTTATTGCACAGACACTGATTCATTCATCGATGAAGACCTTAATATAGATGTTCTATAACGATAGGCACTGCACAATCCCATTAATGAGAATCTGCGGTTGTCCGTGGTTACCCTGTCACCACGGATTTAAAAAGACTTTGTTTGGCAGCCGTAGTGTACACTTTATCTCACGTCGTGACTTGAAAAAGTCGAACAGTTGAAAAAGTCGAACAGATAAAGTTGTTCAGCGTCTGCGCACCAACATATTGTGAATTTCGCATTCATTCAATCTTTACTTCCCTGCTGCATGTTTTATGGCACCACCGAATTTCCTGAAACTCATTTCTTACGCCCATAATCACTCAACAAATCTATACAATAATTTAGTAATTATTTGCGTCACAGAAAAGCAATTTTAGTTAATCATACAACCGAGAAAAAATCGAATCATATCCAAGCCTGCGTCCCAGAAAAGCATTTTTTGTTGATTTTAAAGTTTTTTTTTCAACATTCAACAAATCTATACGATAATTTAGTAATTAATTGCGTCCCAGAAAAGCAATTTTGTTTTTGTTTTACAGGTTCGCACACCCGAGGAAATATCTAATCATATCCAAAGCCTGCGTCCCAGAAAAGCAATTTTAGTCAATTTTAAAGTTTTTTCTTGAAACATTCAAAACAAGGTTGCCACACCCGAGGGTCAGTGTTTTTTTTTTAAATATCTAAGCATATCCAAGTCCCGCAATACGCTTCCTACAGACCCCTTAGCAATGCACTCGATCTGAGCTGGCTGCCATTTTCGCTCTTACCCGGATTCAAATAAGTGACTTATATATATTTAATAAAAATAAAAACTTATATTTAACTTTTTTCATTTATTAATCTGATTTATAAATTTAGTTTAAAATTGTATTATTAGTCCCTGCTAGAAGGCAAACTAGGGACTCTTTTTTTCATATTAGTAAATATAATAAGTCTGTTCCAAGAGGACATTACATCTTATATCAGCCTATCTTTAGTTCATGATTGTTTCCCATCATCAAACCTTCACCAAAACTTATCTAAACATCCATATAAAGCATCATTTGCCCATAAGGTTAATACCTTGATTACAAAATTTATCAAAACACAAAAAAAACAGTAACTAGACTTTTTCAGTGAAAATCCAGAGTGTCATTTTCCTTTGTACGAGTATTCTTTAACTAGTAGACACTTTTTCATAGATCCCTGAAAGACCATCTGTAACTTTTGTGTAAAAACACCTTCCTCATCCAGTTGTAGTGCTTCCTTGGACATCTGATCTGCAGCCTTGTTATATGTTCTGTAAATGTGATGTGCTTTGAGTTGAATAAAACTTCCACACAGCCTTCTGATTTTTGCCATCTATGCTGCAAAGAGAGTACCTGTAAATTATTATCATTATTGAACCAGTCTATAATGATCTTAGAATCACCTGTCAGCATTAATCTTGTAACCTTCAATACATTTGCAAAATACAAGATTCACCATAAAGCTAAAAGTTCCCCTTTAGTATTTGTCCCACACCCACAGTTCATTTGGATTTGGTAGGTCCCTAATACTGGGCATTTTAGAACAGCCCCTGCCCCACATTTTTTGCCCATGTCATGTGAGGCTCGATCAAAGAACCTCACTGCAAAATCTCAATCCAAACATGGAGGTCTATCAAGCCTTAAACTCTTTAACTTTTGGACCAAACTCTGAAGCATTTTAAAAAATAATAAGATTTCTATGTTTCCATACCTCCCAGCAGATGAAGCAGGAAATTTCTTCCCTATTGTTCTTTTTCCCAATCCAACTTTTAAAGCAATCTTCTATCTCTCTACCCACCCATCCACTATGTAAAATTAAATCCTTTGAAACAGTGGCCCAGATGGTTTTTATAAAGCTACACTCAATAAAAAGGTGGTTTACTGTTTCCTCATGAATCCCACACAAAACACACTTGCTTGGTCCAATAATACCTCTTTTCCTCAAAATTTCCCATGTAAGAATATTTTGTTCAAGCACTAATGAGATAAACAATTTTATTTTTAGTGGTAAATGCCAGTTCCATAGTTTTGTGTACCAAAACTTAGAAACTTCTACCCTCTCCTTAATTAGAAGTGCATTATATGCTAACTTTCCACTTACCTGACCCTTTTTGTATCCCAAGACAACATCAATACATCTTTTTCTTCATTCAAAACTATACCTGCTCCACTTAATCCCTTTGTAAATTTTGTCCACTCATGTTTTAATTCACCTTCCAACCCTAGCATCTCAGCATGTTTCCATCTAGTATGACCTGTAATATCCCCAACCTGTGTCAAGCAAAACAAGCCTTGTTCCTTCAGTACCATAATAAGATTTGATGACATTTTATAAAAGTTATAACAACCCACCATAGGTTCTATCCCTAAACGAACTGCCTTTCCATTCCCAGGCCTCCATGCCAACCAATCTAAGATAACTGGTAATGAAGAGATTAAGGCTCTCCAGAAATTTGAGGATCCAACCCAAGTTTTCTTTTCCAACCTAAACCATGTTTCCATCGACTTTTTTTGTAGGTATTTTTTAATAATGACCTCATGCCATAGACCAGGCAACATTAGACATCTCCAAAGATTTCTTGCTGCCAAAGATTTACCAAAAGTAAAAATATTTTTTATGCCCCACCCATCAATCCTTTTTGGTTCTGGTATCCTTTTCTAGCTAATCAAATGCATACCTTCCTTGTCTTTTTTGTCTGTCCATAGAAAGTTGAACATCCTTCGTCTTATACTATTCATTACACTTTTTGGTATCTTGGCCAATGATTACCAATATACAGAAATACTTTCTAGCATTTCCTTCACCAAAGTGACCCTTCCTCCTAAGGAAAGGCACCTATGTGTCTAGTGTACTATTATTTTCTCAAATTTATTTTCCAGCCATAACCAATCAGCACGATTATAACAATTTGGTTTTCTGTAGTATCCCAGATACTTAAACCCTTCATCAATTGATTTTACCTCAAATGGAATCATCTCTTTCAACCATCCTAGTTCTTCAGTTTCCCACCCTACTTCTAAAAAATAGACTTTTGACTATTGAAAGCCATACATGTAGCCTTACAAAATAGATCCAAAACCTTTTTGTAATTTCCCCATTCAGTCTTACAACATATCCCAAACAAAACTACATCATCCAGAAACATTAGGTGTGTTATTCTCAACCCTCTGGCTACTAGAATTCCAACAATATTTTTTGCGCCCACCTCAAGTATAGATCTACTTAATCCTTCCACAATAAGAAGAAAAAGTAAAGGTGATAATGGACAACCTTGCCTTAATCCCTTGGAGCTTTTGAAGAAATTTGTTGGTTTACCATTGATCATGACCACAAAATTTATTGAGGTCACACACCCCATAATCCAATCTATTGCCTCCAAGCTCAGTCTGACTTGTAATAACACCAACCTGAGAAAACCCCAGTCAACTCTATCATATGCATTTATTAAATGAAATTTTAGAACTAGAGATTTTATATTTTTGGCATTTATGTTGTGCAAAGCTTCTTGTACAACTCCAATTGCATCAGTGATCTGTCTACCCTCTAAAAACCAAAACTGTTCCTTTGAGATGACTACAGAAAGGAAAATTTTGATTATGGCTGCTATGATCTTAGTGACAATCTTATAAACCAAATTGCAGAGTGCAATTGGTCTAAACCCCCCAAAATAATCAGGTTTATCAGTCTTAGGGATAAGTGCTACAAAGGTAGCATTCAAAGCCCCTGAAACCCTACCCTTTGTCCTGGAATCTTCCACCAAACCTAAGATATCTTCACCCAAAAGATCAAAAAAATCCAAAAAGAAATCCACCGTCCAACCATCCGGACCTGGGCTTTTTGAAGCCTTAAATTCTTTCAGGGTAGTTAAAATTTCAGCAAGTGTGACAGGCTCAGCCACTTTTAACCCTTCTTCCATAGAGAAAATCCTTAGATGCTTTTTTAATATTGCAAGTTGATCAATAATTACAATATTATCTTGTGCCTTAAATACTTTCTGAAAGTATGAGACAGCTTCATTTTGTATATCTTAAGTCTTGTTAATGACAATGCCATCCTCTTTTGTAATATCCCATATAGTATTGTTCTTCTTTCTAGAACTGGCGAAAGCATGAAAAAAAATTGTGTTCTTATCACCTGCTACGAGCCATCTCACACTAATTTTTTGCCTCCAGGTCTCCTCCTACTTTAATAGACATAATTTTATTTTTTCTTTGTCTTCCATTGTGGCCTTTAAATCATCTAGAAAACATCCACCAGGGAAATCTGAGTAAAATTCCTCTAGGACCAATTCTATTTGAAGTAGTTCTTCCTTTGCTTCCACCTTTTTCCTCTTTTCCCATTGGGACACTATGGTCTTTAGTAATTTTAGTTTAGTCACCAAAGAATCCATAGGGTTTAGTGATTTTGCTCCCAAGAGATCATTCCACTTTGTTTTGACCAAATCAACAAACTTCGGATCCTCAAGCCAAACAAAGTTGAATTTCAATAGATAGTTGGCACTCCCTGTATCTTGTTCCAAGTGTAGGATCACTGACATGTGGTTCGAGATCTTGTAATTACATACCCAAGACCTATGTATTAACCCATCTGTAACTAACCTCTCATCCAGTAGAAACCTATCTAGTCTCTTGGAAATGTACTCCTTACCACATCTACCATTTCTCCAGGTAGGAATTAATTTAATTGGCTACACATCAACCAGGCCCCCCTCTTGTATGATCCTACTGAAATAAATTTGGAGGGGATCTGCTTTGGCATAATCACCCTAGACCTCTCGTCTTGAGGTGGTGAAGTTTAAATCATCACCTAAAATAAGGTTAGGTTCATTAAATAATCCTTCATTCTTTAAAGTCCCCCAAAATGCCTCTCTATCAGTGTAAGGCCCATAACAATTCAACAACTTCAGACCATTTATGATAGCAACATCTTTAACAGACCCTTCCAGTAAAATGCCTGTAGGGGTCAAGAAGGCAGAAATATCAGCTACACAAGGGTTCCAAGCTGATAATAAACCTCCTGACAACCCATTTGATTCCACCCCACACATATACCAATGCGGTAAAAGTTTAACAAATAACTCCCTTGCTTTTGCTTCACTCACCATTGTTTCTTGAATAAAAAGAATATCAGGTTTAACCTTGTCTAGGAAACGCTTGAGAATTAATTTCTTTGTAGCCCCCCCCCACCCCACTAACATTTAGTGTAACTAAGATCATCTTTTAACTCTTGCCAGAGCTTTCTGAGCTCTAAGTGCCCGTGGTCCATCATAAATGAATAATTTCTCCTCCCCTGCACCTCCCTTAACTTTCTCAAGTCTTCTTGCCAACCTAGTTTTAAGTGGCGAAAAGTCCTTTTCAAGTCCTCCAAGTACTGCCCCCTTTAGTAGTGACTCCTTTCCCCTTGAACTAGTGAGGTCTCTCTTGGAACTCCTCACTACCTCGCTTAGGCTAGCAGTCTTTAATAAGGGATCTCCCCCATCAAAAACCTGCATAGGTTCCCGAGTGAGTACATCCCTATAAGAAGGAATTAAAATTAATAAGGCAACTTCTACTTCCTCCAAAAAAATCGTATCCATAACCAATCCCTCACACCTGTCTGGCCCACAGTCCACCAAATTATTACACCCAGTCTGTGAATATACCTGACTAGAATCCCCCCTACCTTCTATATCTACCAACTCCCTTGACTTTCCTGAAACTACTGCTAGCGAGATCCCATCCCTCACTCTCATCCCCAAAGCACTACCATCCTGTATTCAGGGCATAGTAGAAAGGTTTAATGGAATCAACCCATCTTCTTGCATCATCGTCTTCTCCTCACAAAAAGTGGTAGATACCCTCATTTCCACGTTTGAATCGGGCTTACCCATAGCCGGTTTTAATTCCTTCCTCACACTCTCCACCTCGCCCACCAACCGATAGTTTTCACCCATATTCAGTACCTCAAATGCATTACTAAACTCCTCTCCTACTAACTTCAAATTCCCCCCCTCCCCCCGATAGCCACCCATATCACCTCCTTCCATTACCGAGGTCGGACACTCAAAGACAGTTCCCCTAGTCCCCGCAAAGACGTTTTGGTCTAACCCTATCCCCCCCCCCACCCTCCCCAAGAATTCCTTTAAAAATACCATCTGAATTTAAAACATTAAAAGAAGGAGGGTTATGTGCCTTACTGCAATCTCTTTCGCTATCCATTGTTGATATAACCAGTCCTCCCAGATATTCTGAGTCAAAGGGTTTCTCTATCTTTTGCATCTGTGGTTCTAGGATTGCATCTACACCTTCTTTACACAAGCATGTCTGCAAACACTGGTGTCTCAGATGTCCTATACCTTTGCAAATTGAGCATCTGAACAGTACCCCGGCGTAATCCAGTCTTTGCTTAAATATTGTACCATGCCAGGCTATCTCAATCTATTCAGGAAGTCCTTCATTTAAATCCATTTCAACTAAAATTCACCTCATCCTTCTATCAGATCCCGACAACAGCTTCGAATTAGCATGAAGGAATTTTCCTAAGGTATTCCCAATCACTGTAAAAGCCTCTAAGTTCCAGAAAACCAATGGGAACCATGGTAAAAGAGCCCACAAATGCCTGAATCTCATTGGTTCCTTATCGAGATTAAACATTGTGTGCCATATTTTAATCATAAGACTGTCTGCCTTAACCACCCACACCTTGCTTAAGACCCGATCTGCATCCTCAATCGACCGAAACAAGAAACAATACCATCCCTTAACTAAAACCAAAATGTCCAGTTTTTATCCCACCACCCTGCCCCAAGTAGCCTCAACCCAATCGTCAATGTCCCTAGCCGCAACCGCTCCATAGCCAAATTTTCCCACCAAACTCGTAGCCAGGAACCTCTCCACGGACTCCATCCCTATATCTCAACCTAGAGTGACCAAGAGTGGCCTCTTTCTAACCTTCCACGCCTTACCACCTGTACATTGAAAAATCGGGGTTCTTTCACTGTGCAAGCCCAAACCACTACCTGCATAATCACCAGTATGTTGAAGACATGCCGACTCTTCAACTGAACAGTCTCTTGAATACCCTACAGAAGTCATCCAATCTGGTTCTCTTAGCGCCTTTAGCCCCAGACCCTCCTTCTTAGAACTCCGACCACAATAATGACCAGGCGCTAGATTTGGCTGCACCCCACAAGCCTTTGCAACATCGCAGTCCTCAGTTAGCGAAGGGTAAATCGGTTCTGACACCAGTAGCTCCTGTGTCTCCTTTCCACTCTGCCCTTCACACAAAACCTTTACACCAGTATCAATGTCACTTAACCCTCGTCCTCGCTCTGCTTCTCGAGCAAAATTCTCATTTATCACTCTCACAATGCTTGAGCCACACATCTGCCTACACATCGCACCATCTGTCCCTTTCTCGAACCAAGAAACCCACTCACCTTCCACTGATCCTACCTTGTCGTCAGTCTTTTTTAATGCATGTCGATACATCCATAGATATGATCTGTACGCCTCGTCCGATTTGAAAATCCCCCCCTGACTCTACCATAGGTCATCCTCTAGCTCCTCCATGGAGGAGTATACACCTATCATATAAAACCCTAAACCCTAATCAAACTACTCCCAATATCGCATCCCCTTCCCACCTACCTTCCCCTACAGGTGTCACCACCAGACAACACTCCCTCCTATGGCACACTAATCCAGAAACTGATCCCTCTAGTGACCCACAAACCAGGGACACCAAAGTTTGGCCGCCATGGGTTGTTTGCCTTCAATCCACTATCTTTATCTCCTTGACCATGAATTAGTTTGTCTTTGACTTTATGATTTTTTATGCTTTCCAAACTTGTACAAAGGAAAAAGAAATGCTTTTTTTTTTTAATATTTAAATTGATTTTATAGAAATAGCTATTGGCTAACAACTTGGATGTCTTATTGCCCATAATATGTAGATAAGTTAATATTTTGAAACTATGAAAACTTTATTGAAGATAATCTAAGCTTTTGAGACTATGATTACTTTATTGAATCTATGGTAAAAAATTTCGAATGTTACATAACCTAAGTTTTTAATCGATTATAACTTCATAACTTCATTGAATCTGGGGTCAACATTGATTATTTTCTGAGTGCTTTAAATAGGCTCTTAACGACTTTAAATAGACTCTGAATGACTTTAACAGTGATGCAATATATTACCTAGTAAATTGATTTATGTATGTGGCAGATCTCCTACGGTGAGTTTTGGGAGCATTCTACTGCCTTTCTCCACCACCATTGTGCTTGTATACAATACATCACAAGTTGAAGCTCTTTTATTCATTGTCATTGTATACAATACATGTTGTATACAATGCATTACAAGGCAATAAATCACAAGTTCAAGTTCTTTTTCTCCATTGCCGCTATATACAACACACATTGTATACAATACATCACAAAATGAAGCTATTGTTGGAGCATTGGAAATCTTGGAAGCTATTGCTAGAGCGTTGGAAATCTTGGAAGTTGTTGGTAGAGCGTTGAAAATTATGGAAAAGAGTTGGAAATCCATCACAAGTTGAAGTTGTTGTTGGAGCATTGGAAATCTTGGAGATCAAAATCCTTGAAAAGAGTTGGAGTTAAGGTATCAATAAAAAACCACAGGAATTTTACTAAAAAATATTATTCTCTAGAACTGCAGTGCAAAACAATATCAATGTAAACTCACACAAATATTAAAGGATCGGTTCCAAACTCACACAAATCCCCTTTATTTGTAATTTCCACCTAGGGAAAATATATTTCATCCCTTCAAAAAGGATGAAAAGATTCCTTCCATTTCTGATCCTTCCCCCATAGTCTCTTGAAGAAAAATCATATCTAACCTTGTATCCTTATTTTTCACTCTCTCTATTTCTTTTTTTATGGGTGCTAGCATAGGTAACACCCTACTTGAATGGCCCCTCTAATAGTTTTTTATTTCCCTAACCTAATCTTTCATAATTCTTTTGGGCCCATGCCAAATAGGATTTTCTTCATGGAGTATTAGTACATACTAAAGGTCTCGAGTTTAGGATTAATCCACCTTCTAAATCCACTAAGTCACAAGGAGTCTCTTTCTTTCTAGAATGGAATATATACCTAACATGTTTTAAATGATACGAGTAGTCCTCTAAAGTGTACTATGTGGATTTATCATCTAATCCTGACATATTCTTATTTTTCCTTAGTGGAGTGGGGTGGATGAGATTCTTTATCTGAGACTTTGTCAACCAATTTCTTAAACCCACTCTCCTTTGGGGAAATGAAATTAACCATTGTACCTTTAGCGTGTTTTGAATCTAAACTAATGAATGATTATGTGATGTTGGATTACCAATTTAATGTTGCTCCCTTGAATTTATAATTTCTTCCAAATCCTTTCTCAGGATGGATCTTTCTTCATCAACATTGGTGTTTCCTCTTCGAAGGTTGAATTCCCCTCTAGTGGACTAGAGACTCTCTACATTCCTAATACAACCTATCCTTCTAATTTTCCATTTTTTTTATTCTAATCATATCCTTTCTAGTCCTACATAGAATCCATATTAACTATTTGTAATTACCCCTTCCCATCATCATTCCTAAGCAGAATTTATTTTTACTCTTTCTCCTTTCAATTACATAATCCATGATCCTCTTTGTGACACTCAAAATTTGTCTTCCTAACCTTATATTATACCTTTAGATGAACTTGAATATGATAGTTGGATAGATGTAAAGGAATTCTTCAATAATATAGGATTTGGCTACAATTCTACTAACTTGCTTCAATTTCGATTTTCTTCGAAATCGCTTCTTGTCAGTACATCTCCATCATGATTTTGGCCACTGATCTATGAGTTTGGTTATTTTTCCTATTATTAAAATATAAGAAGGAACTGATGGTGTTACCTATTTCACAAATAGCTCACCATAATTCTAGTGGCAACTAACAATTTTACCCACAGTGGGTTGAACTGCATCTTTCTCCATCCATGGATCAAAGCAAGGTGTATGTTTGAAAAAATAGGGTATTTCCACACAGGAAAAACACCTTAAGAAACCACTCACATAACTATATCAAATATTAGTGAACCAATGTTTTTACGTGGTTAAAAACCTCAAGGAATGAAACATTTTGTGGCCCCAGCCAATGTGGCCACTTGAGGAAATATATTAATGAAAAATAAAAAATCTCACATAAGAGTTGCTCACAATTAATCTTCATCCAATGAACCTCCATTCTCTTTAAATAGAGATCATGGACCAATCGGTTGTTAAACCATGGATCAATATAGTCATTAGTATTGAGGAGAATATGAACCATTATATCACTTGATGTCCAGAACGTATCGTGACTATCGGATTACATAACTACAAATGTATACCAATGCATACTTAAGAAACAAAGTTTTATATAAATACACATTAGACCAAGTTGATATTAACTAACTCCTAAGTGTCTAAATATCATAATAGTGTATATCCCTTGAACAAAAGTAGTGTTGAACCCTAGTACAAGTGATCTTATTTGATTTTTTCTACATCTAAGGCTATGTTGAAAACAAATGTTATCTGACCTTTAGTCAAAGTATGGAAAATTGACATGTAACCTAAACAACATCCACATTCCTTGTTTATCCAAAGATCTACAATTCATTATAAGATATTCCTACTAAAGAATATCCTAGTCATCACTTCTCTCAATAAAGATATAACCTCCCCCATCATAACATCAACTCCAAGTACCAATCTAATTTGTTCTTTCCTTGATCTTACACATCTCTATATTTATTGCTATCTCGAGGCTCAACATTCCTCTAGGAACTCGCCACATCCTTATTTTATTTTTTTGTAATCCTAGGCTTTCTCTCCTTGAAGAGACTTCACCTTAAGTGGTAGGTTGAAACCCTAAATCATTTTGTACTTCAATTTTGATGGTGATTATTGGATTCATCTCTATAAAGTTTTGAAATAGATAGGGTATCATTAGAGACAACTACAAGCATGTCCTCATCCCACTTCTTCAAAAAACCTCTAGAACATTCAACAATGAAAATCAATTGTGCCTTCTTCACATATGACGGTAACCTTTTTCTTGAGGTCTTTTCCCATTGTTTCTCTTGCCACTTGGCGCATGATGGTTTATGTGGCCTTATTTTTTCTCCAATCTCTTGAAGTTCCTGGCAATGCTCCTCTTAATGCCATGGTGTGAGTGCAAACTAATGATAGTATCTCATGGCACATTAGTGGCAATGCAAACCTAGAAAAATAACAATCTGTTAACTTGGAGGGATTATTCAAAGTACTTTTACAATGAATTTTAATATGGTGTAAGAATATGAAACGTAGGAAATTGAATTAGTTTTTCAAATATACAACATTTATTCATATAAATTTTATTTTTTCTAAGAGTGGTATCTTATTTTTCCAACAAAATATAAGGTTTATGTTTTTTTTCTTTTGCAATGTATTTTTTGGAAACTTATAATATTAATTTTATGCATTTTTTAAATTATCAAAGTCAACATATCCCTGAAATTACAATGTCTTTTGTCTGTGCA
>ML776742.1:2222480-2248776 GCA_009831015.1 Picea engelmannii | reverse complement strand
TTTAATGAAGGAATTTGCGAAGGAGTTTTACCATGCCCCTTTGGAGAATTCAGAAGAGGTCTTGAACTGGTAGAAGAAGAAGAAGAAGATGGAGGAGAGGGTGGTGGAGAAGCACCATTCCCTCCATTTCCGTTTGGAGTTTTTTCACCACTACTTCCCTTATGCCTTGAAGGGTTGGAGCCTTCACCTTGCGAAAATATGTTCCTTTCCATCAAGATCTTCATCATCTCTCTCATATCCATGACAGCCTTTCTGAGATCTTCATCTTCTGCAGGAACACGTTCATGACTTTCTTCATGAGCCATACTTGGTGAATGCCTCCTTGAAACTTGCGGTGATGGTATATGCTTCCTCCTTGTCGGATGAGAACTTGGCTCCACAAGTTGACCTTCTCCTCTTGTGAGTTTCAACCTTGTGAGCATCAGAAAAAAACACTTGCAAACAATCAAGTCTTCAAAAACCAGTGCTCTGATACCAACTTGATCTAAAAATGAAGAAGACTTGAAATCTTCAAATTATTTGCAAGTAAATTTTATGTGTTAGAATCAAATGGATCAACTTTGCAACACATTAAATAAAGGATTACTCATGCAAGATACAAATAGACAGTAGTATAATCAATGAACATAAGCACATAAACACAACAATTGATAAAGGAGTTCACCCCTCTTTTGGGCTACATCTCCTGGTCCAGCTTCCAATGGATCATTATTATTAATTGCTCAAAGTGCTCAAAAACATGCCTTACAATGCTCAAACTGACCAACAAACTGCTCCAATGGCTTTAGAGCGTCCAAAAACCCCTAGCTGGGCTTTTTCGGCACCAAAATTGGTCGAAAAATGAAGAAGTTAGGCCTCCTGGAAGTCCCCCCTTCAAGCTTGTTGTCTCTGCATCTACAAAACGCACCCTTGTAACATGAACCTGGCACACACGCAAATTAAAGCGTGAAAACCCAGCACCGAGCGCAACTGCGCCAACGGTGCGAACTGTAGGACAATTATGGACGCGTCAGCCCCTAACCGCCTAGCACCTGGGCATGTGAGGGTCATATGACCGCACATTTGGGCAAAAAGGATGAACAGTTAAAACCGTTGCAACTCCCCGCGCACTTGGTTGTGGTCATGTGTTAATTAGGCATATAGCCACAGGCTTAACCTTTAAGCATTTCAAACCACATTTAAAAATTGCACACACACTATATATTAAAGCGGTGGTTATATGTTATATGGCACGTGACCAAGGGCTGGGGCTAAGCGCCAGCCCGGTCACGGCCCAAACCTTACCCATATGCAAATTCAAATACAATGTATACCACTTACATATCAAGAAACGCACGGTGGCACACTGGTTGGAAACTCCTTGCCAAGTCATTCCCCTACCCAGAGGTCACGGGGTCGACTCCTGCCAATGACAAAGTTTTAACCATACAACAAGTGACACGTGGCGCCCACGGATTGGGCCACGTGTCAACATACCATTAGCCACCAAAAGGAAATGTGTCAAACTCTCATTCAACCACATCTTCCAATTATCTACTGCCACGTCACCTCTTCCATGTCAGCATATAGTCGTACGACCCTACCACGTCAGCCTGTACGGACTGTACAGTCAGCGTCCTCTTTTTGCCTATTTGACATTTTTAACAGATTGCAATATCTCTCGCTCCTGACGTTAGTTTGAGATGAAACGAGTTGCGTTGGGTTCACAATGACGAGGCTTATGCTCTCGTCCGGTTTGAAGCGATTCCGATCACTTTGAATTTTTGAGCAAAATTTGATCCCCTGATCATGTTTGCGCTACTCCTTCCAAAGATGACTTGCAATCAAGACAAACAACTATGCATGCATGCTACTTCTCTACTTGAGGGTTAGAAATTGAGCATAAATTAAACAAACCATAGATAACTCATGCATTGAGATAGGAAAAGTATTCTTTTATTATTTGAAAAATGAATCAACTTACAATCAAAGTCGAGACCGGCCACTGCTCCTTGATCCTGATCCTGGGCTCCTCCTCTTCTGTCCTCCAACTTCTTTGCGTTAAATCTCCTTTGGCATGAGGAAAGGCTAAAGGGTTGGGACAATGGATTCTGTAAATGGGTAGAGTTTCTTCGCTATATTTTTTTCTCCTCCAAATGGTACCCCTACCCCTTCTTTTATAGGCTAGAAGGAGCTAGGGTTTTGGATGAACCCTCGACCATGCATGGCCAGGAGTTTCAGTTAACTGACCCATAGATTTTTGTCCCGTCGGCAACTTTCCTTTTTTTGTGATTCTGAAGGTACACGCGGGTTGTAGTGGGCCTGCTAGTGTGGACTTTTAGATACACACGAGTTGTAGTGGGCCAGCTAGCGTGTACTTTTAAAAATGGAGTTTTTAGAAGAGTTGTTCAGTAGTTTTTGGCAAAGAAGGGATATGAGTTGGCCTGATGCCAGGTAAGCATGTGTGGTGAAATTTAGGGTTATAACAGATGCCCCCTAATGTGTGAGGTCAGAAGAGCATCTGATGGCCGAAATACATTACCAATCTTTTACCAATCTTTACTGATGTGTTGAATGAGTGAGCCCAAGGATCAGGAACCAGGAGGTTCCATCTGCAAAATAAAAAATGTCTCACCGAGGCGAGCATACCCATGCTCGGGATAAAATAGAACCATGGCTACCAATCAAATACACTGTAGATCCATATCAAATAACTATAAAGAGTAGCTGCGATTAATACATAGTGGAGCTACATATCGAAATCAGAAAGATATACATATAGAGTATCCATCTTCCAGAAGCTGATTCGGCCTGATGGTTGTACTTCAGAGCTCGAGCAACAACTTCAAAATCTTCTAAAACTTGGGTAGGAGTGTAATATGAGTGTACGACTGCACTACCCAGAGGTCTTCGACGGCTCGCCGGTTATGGACTTGATAATCTTTGATGATCGAACTGAAGGCTTCAGTGATTTCGAACAAGGACTTGATTGGACGTTCAGGATGGTCGGGTATGCAGACAAGAGACATATTGCAGAGGGGTCTACTCAGGCTTAGTGACAAACTTCCCTTGGACAATAGCACGACAAGTGATAAGACTCTGGCAACATATATGTTAATCATAAATCTACGAAGCAGGAGGCAACACAAACTCTCCATATGTTTGGAAGAGTAACCAAACGGTGGAGGACATAACTCTATATAACGAGAAAAGATTCCTAAGGTCGTACTACATCCCATAGTCTGATGATCAAACGGACAGATGTGCTTTATCCAAGGGCGACTCATTATGCTGCCAATAAAGAAAATACTTTTCCCATCCTCTTTTTGGGGTATATTTGATTTTTTTGTTCTTTTTGATAATTTTTGAAAAAAGAATAAAGGAATATTATGTTACAATGGAGGAACGAGTACTGCAAACATACTAGCTCGAGGCACAAGGACAAGACTAATGTTCTGATAAAATGATACTTAGGAAAAATCCTCCGGCGGCCAAAGGTGTTAAGATGCAGAAACAAACTGTCACAAGGCTGATGGATAAGGTATGCAAATGTAGTTGATAGAACACACAATGGTAACATCCTTCGATGTAAGTTTAACGAGCCCAGAGAAGATAAGCTAGGTGATTTTTCATATTTAGAGAGTCTGAAAAAGCATAAAAGGAGACACCACTGGGGTACCTTTTTCGACAATAGTCTAGTCGGTTCAAAAAAGGGATAAACTAGCACCGATTAGACGTCAATTCAAAACCATTTTAACGAGTGTGACAAGGACAAGATCACCCGGCTATTTTTTCACTTTTAAGGAGTCTGAAAAAATCTTAACTATGGACTCCATCGGGAATATTCTTCTGGACCAATTTAACGAGTGTGAAAGAATAAGGTCACTCGGTGATCTTTTCAATTTTAGGGAGTCTGAAAAGAGCTTAACTATGGACTCCATGGGGGTTTCTTTTTCATAAATTTAGTCCCTCAGGCACGAAAAAGGAATAAAATTATACCTGAGAGTACTCTTCTAAAGAATGGGAATTTGATATAGTATACCTTTGTTCATACAGTTGACCGTCCGGACCGAAAAAGGGGTAAACTACCGTCGGAAAGATGTGACTTCAAATTTCAGTTTAACGAGCGTGAAAGGTCACAAGATCGCTCGGCAATCTTTTCATGTTTAAAGGGTATGAAAAGGGCTTAAAAGAAGACCCGTTTAAGGAACGTTCTTCTGGACCAATTTAATGAGTATGAAGAAACAAGGTCACTCAGCATTTTTTTCATCTTTAAAGAGTCTGAAAAGGGCTTAAAGAAGAATCCACAATGGTTACTTTTCTCAGTTAATCCGGATGAGATCGAAAAGCATAAATGCAATCTCGTCGGATGTTGCTTTCAGATCTCAAAGCGAGCTTGAAAAACAACAAAGTTAGCTCATGATCGACACTTTGTAGGTCAATGCCTGGCATCTCCTTGGGGGAGCTGTATGCTCCGACGAAAACATTGTCTATGACGCTAGGGGTTCTGGAGATATTGATAGATATCGGTTCAAAAATGGTTTCCATATTACCCTCAGTATAGATCTTGTGTGTAGCTAAGGGATTAGTATGACAAGACCTATCTCCAGTCATAGTCACAGTGAATTCTCCTGCTTTGATTCAGCTTAACTTTGGGAGGAAATACAATATGTGATGAAGATCTTCCCAAGGTTTGTCCAGACTAGTCATTGCTTCGATTACTGCTTCATATGAAGGCAAGACTAAGTCTAACGAATTGATGTTACCAAGAGAACCCTAAGCCCAAATAGGCTCTAGACGTGGATCCAACTCTTGTGCCGGAGTCGGATCAGGATTAGCTGAGGCTTGCTGGACTAAACAGTACGCTACCTCAACGGCCGACAAGGGCATGGACATGCCGGGGTGCCCTGTCTCATCCATCGTGGCTGATGGGGAAGGAAGAATCCAAGGATCCTCAAAGTAAGTCATGCGAAATGATGAAACTTGAAAAATCTCAACCTTATGGTGATTAGAGATAAACTTGACATCGTCATGAGGAGGTGGGTAATCGAAGGTACCCATCAAGGATGGGCACAAACCAACTCCTACGTTAACGACAGCTAGTTGAGTATTATCAATCATGGGGACCGTGGATGCCCCCAGAGCTGAGTCAGGTCTAGAGAAGGACAATTGATCGATGGTCACTATCCGACCTTCGTGTGGAAACAACAAGACTCGAAAAACTGTAGCAACCACAGCTTGCATAGCATAAGTCCAACTCTGACCTAACAAGAGGTTATAGTCGACGGGAGCATCGACTACCTCTACTTCGACATGCACGGTCTTCCCTCCTAACTACATAGGGAAAGAAGGAACGATGCCATGTGGTCGGAAAGAACGACCATCGAAAGCAGTGAGGAGAGTAGGTGATGGAGACAAAGCGGGCTAGCCAATGGCCTTCCAACATGCTAACAACATAATGCATGTCGAGGCACCCTCATCGACCACCGTGCAGAAGATATTCCGTGTAAAAGTTTTCATGGGATGAGCCACTACTATCTGAAACGCTACGTGGTAAGGTAGAAGAGGTTTTAAGTCAGTTGTATCTAACATGATGGTACCCGGGTTACAAGTCTCAGTAGAGCCTAAAGCAGTTAACAAGGCTTTCCTCTGAGTAGGGCAGATTTGGAGGACCTCCAAAGAAGACATCGCACAAGGGGTTTGTGATAAATCCTCCACCATAGAGTAATTATGGGCGGCCCTTGCGTTTGGGTTGTGAGAAGATTTTTTAAATGCACCCTTTGGAATGCGTGTCATTGTTTCTCCCAACGTATTCTCGATCTGTAGAGGAAGAGATGGGATCTCAGCTTCTTTACCCTTCTCAGAAGCGCTTGGTTTACTATAGTCGTGCGCTCTATTCATTATGAAAGCATCACCTTTCACCATATATACATTCGTGGGGTTGTTCGAAGACGGAGGGGGTCCTTGACTGCCCCCTTCCGTGCTTGTAGAGGCTTGAGTTAGATTTTGCCCATGTTGAAATGGATTAGTCAACACTGCCTGTTGTTGTTGTGTGACAAACTTTTGGGCCTCTGCAAGTCGAGGACAAAGATGGATTGGGTGGTCTTCCGCACACAAGTTGCATGGATAGCTCACCTTCAATTTTTTTGTAGTGTCCCCGCCAGTATTATCAGTGGGTTTTTTATCCCCCTTACCCTTCTTTCATTTTTTTTTCTTCCCTTCAGGCTGTTGGGTGGCCTTTGGGTTAGTCGACTGCACAGAGTGTACTTATAACGTTTGGGTAGGAGGAGCAGCCAAAGCAGTAGTCTGGTTGGCCGCTATGTGTTGCATAGATAATTGTTTCAATTGTTTTGTCAATTGTTCAGCGGGCTTGGTTTGTGTTGAACCAACAATACCATCGGCATGTGGTCCCGCTCTCTGTCTAGTTTTATCCATTATCGATCGTGGTGCATCCAACAAGATGTTGTATAATAAACCAGACTGAGAATAGATGAGCTCAAATTGTTGAGCCCTCATGATGGAAACTTCTTTGGAGAAAAATCTTGAAGTCGCGACATCTTTGGATAATTGTGGGACCAAAGAATTAAGGAACCACTCAAGCAGGAATGCTAGTGGGACTGGTACTTTGATTAGACTCTTCTGGCATCTCCACTCTCGGATATGATCAGAGATATGGTCCGCTGTTGTCTGTTCGAAATTGGCAAGCAGCTCTGTGCCAGCGTCGTATCTCACAGGTAACTGGAAATGGTTAAGGAAGGCCATCGCCAGTTCGCCAAAAGAAGAGTATCTTGAGTGGTCGAGCTCGATGTACCATTTCGCGGCACTCCTGATAAGAGTACGTTGAAAAAATCACAACTGTACAGAGTCATCTTTCAATGGGTTAGATGAACACCAAAGATGAAAGGTAGTCACATGATCAACTGGATCTTCATTAGGCTTGTCCTCGAATTTTGGAATGTCCGAAGGCAACTTCGTTGGCATAGGAGGCCAATGTGGATTGTGACAAATAGGATCATTTAACAACCTTGTCAAATCTGGAAAGTGTAAAGTTGCCAAGAATGGTAGTTTGGGTTACTGTTGGTAACCTGGGAAAAAGGGTCATGGAGTTTGACTGGCACCAGGTTGCCAGGAAAAGTTTGGCTGCTGACCCGGATTTTGGTAGAAACCATGGCCCTGACCAGCATAAGGATTTTGCATTTGTGGAGACATCATCGACTGATTTCCCATAAAGGACATAGGGTGTTGGGCATGCATCGTGTTTGAAGGACTTTGGGAAGGATTACCCCATGCCGGTCTTGATGGAAGAGGCATAGTATTATGTCCAGGGTTACATTGACTATGGAAAGAATTACCCCAGAATGACATTCTAGAGGAGGGAACGGATCCTTGTCCTGAGTTCCAAGGTCCTACAATATGTGCCCCCGGTGCAGGAATAGTACCCTGTACCGGAGTAGACTGTCCAAAAATGGGATTGCCCCCAAATGGGAAAGCAGAGGATGAAAAAGTGTTGTTACCAAACGTCTCGTTCCAAACAAACGGTGATGAACCTACCGGCATACTGTGCATAGGTGTTCCTTGACTCCCGGCTCAAAATAAACTAGTGTGTGCAGGTTGCCCGACGGACTGTTGATGCAGACCACCAAGCGAAGGGGACGAAGGAGGGATATGACCTCCAGCGTAAGGAAAATCATTAAAAGGGAAAGGAGTGCCCCTAAGTTGACCTTGCAAAGGAGCGCTAGAGCTCCCTTCCCCCAGACCCAAAGTCTGTAAAGTGGAGTGAGTGAGTGCAGGACTTGTACCCGAGCTAGGCATACCGTATGAGAACGGAGGGCCTATTGCACTAGGTGTGAAGGGGGTTGTGGTCGCCGCCATAGACAGGTTCGGTCCACTGTACGACGTAGTTTCAGCCGAGACCATTTGTGGCTCGGACCGATGACGGTAAGTTAGGAGATGCTTCTCCTGTGGTAGCAACTGTGGTGGGAATGGAAGAATTCCCAGAAGAAGTAACAGTGTTTGTTTCCATGGTTGTGTGAGGCACTGACAGGCTTTCGTAAAATTGGATTGGTACAATAATCGGTGGCCAGGTACCATTGGTTGGGGTTTCAACTGAGCCAAGATTAGTGGTTGATTCCTCCAGGAGTTGTTCGGGAACAATGGTTTGTAACCCGGTCGCTTCAAAAGACCCTTGTTGGTCTAGCTTCCGCCTCAATGGTGGCGGGGGTGGCTCCAGTATAAATGGCGACAGGCCCAGAAGCCTTCGTGATTGGCGGAGCTCAGGATCCTCCACTGCGTGAGAAGATCCAAGACACGCTAAGGTATTCTACACGTTCAAACAACAACACACACTAAAAAAGAATCCCCTAAGAGATAAGACAAGCAATCACTAAAATATTTGGAACAATAGTTACAACAACCAACACTAGAGAAACTTATCGGTGCAAGTGAAACTCGAACACAAAATAACCCTCCGGGTATACTCTGCAAAGCATGGCCCGATGTCTATCCTAGGTACCGCGGTATACCCCCATAGTCACATGTGTATGTCCCTAAAAATATTGGCAACTAGGTTGCCAGCACGCGAACAGTCACCAGGCGGGTACAGTCGAAAGTCGGGTAGACCACAATGAGCAGGGTATCAAGCCCGAAACCTATCAAGGGTATCGAGAGCAAATGGTCTGGGAGACAACTGAGGACCTCGAACGGATTCGAGACCCATGAAGCCCTGTGTCAAATGCAAACGACGGAATCCCAAAACAAGCCCTCGATATGTGTTCTCCACTACGATTGGTCCGGCTTTGGAGGGGTTATCTCCGCTACCTTTTCACACGCGACCTCGTGTTTATCCCCTGTGTTAGAGGGGGATCTTGGATAACTTCCATGAAACTGGACTTCTACACTCCCGATCACAAACTCTAATGTTTAGTTTTGAATGGCCTTGGAGAGTTTTCTCTCCAACCTAATCCAAGGCCCTAGTCCTGAACTAGTTTGTGAACCCTACAAACAAAAAGTCTAATAGATTTTAAATTATCGTTGTTTTTAAGGCTTTTTCTTACGTCAAGGGGAATGAAGGTGAAACTGATGGTGTGTAAATATGAAAGAAAAAATAAATGAAAAAAGTTGGAAACAAAAGACTTTTACTAAATGCAAAATTTTCAGCAACTTTTCACAAAGAAAGATTTATTTTTCTTTTCAATTTTTCTAAGATTTTATGCAGCAAAAATAAAGAAATTTCTCTTGACTACGAGCTACTTATGCTCTAAATGCACTGAAAAAACTTATGAAACAAAAGACTTCCCCCTAGCTAATGATGCAGAAACACACTCTCAAAGAAGAAAACGAAAAGATTTTATTTTTTATTTTTTATTTAAATGCTAATAAAGCAACAAAGGAAAAATACTGACAAGCACAAAACTAAGAAATACAAATTCTGGCTTAAAGTGCAGATCGCAAAGAATCATAGTAAAGGCACACAATGGCAATAAAGAAAACAAAGACTCTTAAGCTTGCCTAAAAACCATAAATAAAAGTATTTTTTTTTTATATATTTTATGTTCAACTATCAACTGAGAAAAAGCAGGCTAAGGGTAAGATGACCTAACCTACTGATTGTTCAACCCTAGACTTGAACACCTGAGAGGAAGACTTATCATCAAAGGAGGGGATGACTGCCCCACCCTGAATAAAAAGTAGCCTGTCAAGAACGCTACTGTCACTAAAACAACATGTGTGTGAATGCGTGCTGAGTTGAAACAAGACGCGTGTACACGTGGGCTGACCTTGTACAGGCCGCATGTATGTATAACTTCTAAGACAAAGATAAAAATAGACAGTCCAGACCAGGAAGAGGCCTCTAGTATTGACAACTAGGGTCCCTTGAAGGCTTGAATTATCTTTCTAACAGAAAAGAAAAATAATCACAAGGAATAACAAGACACAAAAAGACAAACTGAGACAGGACCGTGAACCAGCAAGACTCAGATAGGATTCCAGAAAACCCCCTGAGAATGTATAATTATGACAGGGAAGATGAGGACTGCCTCTTAAAGGCCTTTGAACTCCTACATGCTACTGCAACCTCTACAGCTAGTGTTCACACGCGGGTTGTAAGAGGTTAGGGCGTGGGTACACGCGTGCAGGCCTTCTGCAGGCTGCGTGTACCTCTATGTGTCCCAAAAATTACCGTCAAGAAACAGTCAGGGAAAACTGGTATAAAGAACCAGGCTCCCTGCTAGCTCAGACCTTACAGAAAAAGACAGGCAAAGAAACATAAAATCTAATCTTTTTAAACTACCCAAAAAACTCAACTAAATCCGGAAACCCTAAAGAGTATCTTCCCTAGTATGGTCGCCAACTCTGTTGTTGGGAAAAATACCCTATGGCCTAGCAAACTAGGGTCAGACTTGCATGTAGATTTTGACCGTAAAGAAATTACTTTTTAACCTACAAATCGAAACTTAAACCCCTCTTTCACAATACATGCATGGAGAATGACTACTAACCTTGTCTCTGGCGTTCGATGTAGATCCTCCGTTGCGCTTTGACCACTTGCTTGTGCTGCTCCTTCCAAACATGACCTGCAATCAAGACAAACAACTATGCATGCATGCTACTTCTCTACTTGAGGGTTAGAAATTAAGCATAAATTAAACAAACCATAGATAACTCATGCATTGGGACGGGAAAAGTATTCTTTTATTATTTGAAAAATGAATCAACTTACAATCAAAGTCAAGACTGGCCACCGCTCCTTGATCCTAATCCTGGGCTCCTCCTCTTCTGTCCTCCAACTACTTTGCGTTAAATCTCCTTTGGCATGAGGAAAGGCTAAAGGGTTGGGACAATGGATTCTGTAAATGGGCAGAGTTTCTTCGCTATATTTTTTCCTCCTCCAAATGGTACCCCTACCCCTTCTTTTATAGGCTAGAAGGAGCTAGGGTTTTGGACGAACCCTCGTCCATGCATGGACGGGAGTTTCAGTTAACTGACCCATAGCTTTTTTTCCCGTCGACAACTTTCCTTTTTTTGTGATTCTGAAGGTACACGCGGGCTGTAGTGGGCCTGCTAGCATGGACTTTTAGATACACGCAGGCTGTAGTGGGCCAGCTAGCATGTACTTTTAAAAATGGAGTTTTTAGAAGAGTTGTTCAGTATTTTTTGGCAAAGAAGGGATATGAGTTGGCCTGATGCCAGGTAAGCATGTGTGGTGCAATTTAGGGTTATAACATCGGGCCTTCGCGCTTCGGTGATCTCAGTTCTCAAACTAAAAACCCACTTCAGATTTTCCTCAGAGTTCGAGATCTGTTGACAAGTGTCTCCTCACAGATCAACGATTCATAGCTCTTCGGCTCTTCAGGCTTCAGGTGTTTCAACACTTCAACCTCCACCTTCCTCTAGATCTTCCAACCTGCTGACACATACCCTCCTAGATTCAATGGTCCAGATATACTTCAGCTCTCTAGGAAGGGTTTGAGCAACAGGTGCTAGCTCTCCATGATATGCCCTTCCTTTATATGTCCTCAAGATGTGATCACACTCTCCTGCGATCCAATGGTCCTGATCTCCTCTCTCGCGAATCGAGATTTCACGTTTTGCGACTTTGGAGGTTAGATTACCTATGTTTCCCCGATTCCCAATTTCTTGATATTCACTCGCATCAAATCAATGGTCCACAATACTTCGTGATCCCACGGCTCTGATCAAATCGCGATTTCATGTTTTGCGAGTCATCACAACTCTTGCCTTTGACTTTCCCGATGTGTGAGTCAGGGAAATGTTGATCTTCCACCATGTTTCCTTCCCAGCACCAACGGCTAGGATCAACTCCACTCTTTCCCTTACAAATCTTCCGAAGTCTGAATCCTCGAACTCTTGGATATGCTGCCGTTTGTCTACCCTGATGATGGACAGTTATGATGATTTCGGAACCTCGGGACTTGGCAAAGTCCATTCTCCTGTATACTTTCAAAGGGTTTAACCCTCGTGCAGGTCTCCTGAATCCAACGGTTGATGGTCCTCACACTCATATCTGACGGCCCAGATCCGATCTCCTCCTGCGCACTCTTCTAATTGTCTGGACGTGCATTCCCATGGTCCAGATCTCTCACAGTGCTTGATCCAACGGTCATTGTTGCTCCTCCTCTTGAGCTTTCACTTTCTTCCCTGACTTGGAAGATTTTAGATGTTCTGAAGACCTCAGCCTTTAATCTAACTCCTGTGAACCCTGATATATGGGTCTCTACTTTGGCTTTCCCTCCGGGGCTTGCGAACTTGAAACAAGTTTGCCTCTTGGACCTCATCTGTGCTTCTAAAAAGCGCTTATCTCTTTTGAGATTGGTTCTTAGGGAATTTTGAATTCCCACATACTCTTGCGTTAATATGCTTGTGTCAGATCGACGATCTATGACCTTCCTTGATCCAACGGTCCAGATCACACCGCAACTTTGGGTTTTGGAAGTTTTAGTTGTGCCAACGTGCGAATCCCTGATCTCTCTAATCCGACGGTCAAGGAGGGTCCCGATAGATCCTTATATCTACGGTCCAGATCATGTCACAACTTTCGGTTTTGGGAGTTTAGTCGCTCCAATGTGCGAATCTCCCGATATGAGAATCCCCAATCTTGCCAATCCGATGGTCAAGGAGGGTCCTAATAAATCCTTAGATCTACGGTCTAGATCACATCACAACTTCGGGTTTCGGGAATTTAGTCGCACCAACATGCAAATCACCCGATGTGTGAATCCCCAATCTTGCCAATCCAATGGTCAAGGAGGGTCCCGATCATGTCACAACTTCAGGTTTCAGGAGTTTATTCGTGCCAACGTGCAAATCAACCGATGTGAGATCTTGCGAAGACTAAAGGAGTTGAGGCATTAACCCCTGCACCCCTTCTTCAAATCTAACGGTCGTGACAGACCCTAGGTCCTCTCGAACGGATCTCATCCGTTCATATTTTAAACGAAAGGATATTCCCTTTCGATACTTGAACCTCACTATTCTTCCTGAGCTTTGATGGCTCTGAAAGGCTTAAGATTTTTGTACTCTTTCTCTTGAACATAACGCTTGGAAGGGTCTTCTGCACTATTCTTGCGCTCCTTCATCAAGTCTAGAGCTTAAGTGGTTCTCGGTCTCTGCTTGCCTCGCAGAGAGCCTATGCATATCTGCACTACCTCTCATGAGCTTAACCAACTCTATCCTCTAAGGGACTCAAAACAATTAGGAGGGTCAACATGTGTACATGAAACTGTACCTAAGGTCGACGAACTCACTGTTCGTGGCTCTGGCTTAAGCCACCACGGAACGCAAACATTTATGAGTATAAAAACACATCCAATTCATACAATTTCCTACTTTCCTAATTACACAATCAAGCAAGAATAAAAAGGGACAAGTATAATCATTAAGAAAATATATCCATCCCTACAACATTTATAGGATATCCAACTTTAATTCACAGTACCACATAAATACACAAGATATGCGATTACTTATCTATTACAGGTGGTAGCCAACTAACTGACTATGGGTGTTCAGCCTTCCACACGACCATAGGCTCAGAGGAATTCATTCTTATCACTATGGCCACCCCCATGCCAAGCGATGATATCACCAGGGAACTCTCGCGGTTCTCAAGGATTCTTTCTCTATTTCAGCTTCTTCTCGGGTTCTATTCTCTGCAACTTTCAGATATTTCTTTCTCTGTTGTGGCCTTAGGCGAGGTTTATCAAATGCTCACTCGACATCAATATCGTGGCCTCCTATTCATCATCCGATGGGGGGGGGATCTTGCATTCTCCTTACTAATTTTTATTATCTCTTTTCCCCAGTATGGTTACTGACCCATCTCGTTCCTTTTGTCAGAAGGGAACTCGGGTCAACTTGGTCTATCATATCCAGTGGTACTTCAAGCTAACATTCTGCAGTCAGACCATGCTCCCATTCATGGGAGTGGTTGATAATTCAACCACTGGTCTTTTCTTCATTAACTGATTTCTCTCCTTGGGATCCGAAGGAGATCTATTATCCCCATCAAGGGAAATTTGGGGATATTTGATATAATGAACCCTCTCTTATAGTTTTCACATTCTTTCCTCTAGTGATATCATGGCCAGTACTTTCAAGGCTTCACCCCTACAGTCAATTATTGACAACTCAAACAATAAGACATTTACACTATCCACATGCCTTAGCATGGTAATCCTATTTTATGATTAATTACAAGCTAGGGGAAACAAGGTGTTACAATTCCCTCCCCCTTAAAGGAACACCGTCCTCGATGTTCTTTCTCAAAACACCTGTCATGCCTTTCTCATTCAGCTGTTTTAAAAATCTTGATCCTTCTTCCTCAGTCAGGTCCTTTTTTAGCACTTTAATCTTGGTCACATGCTTTCAATAATTCTTGGAAAACAATCACATTAATCATATTCTTATGCGAAAACATCGCATAAAAAAAATAATTCTAGGAAAATTTCATAATCTTAGCACAATAATTATCTGCGCAGTTTGTGGATTTGTATCCACATGGTTGTTTTGTTATCCAGGCTCATTGTTTTTCCTTGACATAACCATTGGGTGCATGATCCCAATTCAATATTTTACAAGGACTATCATGGTTTCATCTTCCTTTTGGTCACTCACCCTCCAGGCCTAGGCTCAGGCATCTCCTTCTCTACTATACAATACCTCGGGTGATCCATCTTGCCTTGCCAAGGTTTTCTCGCACAAGAAGAACTACCCATCATGTGCATGATCCAGATCAATAGTTTACAAGAGCTATTAGGGTATCCTCTTCCTTGCAGTCACTCACCCTCCATGCCTAGGCTCAAGCATCCCCTTCTCTGCTATACAGTCCTTTAGGTGATCCATCTTGCCTTGCCAAGGTTTTCTCGCATAGAAATAATTCCAGAGACTCTATCGACTCTTATAGTCGAGGCACCCCACATTCTTTCTCTGTCGAGGCATCCCTCCGGCTTGTGTTACCTCAACACAACATATTCTAGGTGATCATGTCTTACCATGGGGTTCTCATGGCTCAGCAGTAGCCATTTTTCATGCTTTTACAACTTGACAGGCTTCCAGCTCAGTTAAAGTTAGGGACAAAGGTTACTCTCCTTCTCCCGACACAATCATAGATAGGAACAAAGGTTACTCTCCTTCTCTTGAGTCAGTCTTTATTTCATGCGATTAGATTATACTCTTTCTCACCCGTATCACAGGCATATAAAAATTCACGAGACATCATCATAAATTTTAAATTCAAAATTTTCTTGTAACTCTGTGACCCACAGATATCCAAATTCCACATTTTGTTACCATATCTGTTTCACACAGGAAATAGATTCATAATTATGGGAGTTTCCTTCCCATAACTGTTTGGCTTAGCAGGCAATTGGTCTTCCTTATAGATTACAACACTTCCATATTCAAGACTCCCTTGCTTCTTGCACTTTCAACTTCAATCAGCCAAACAAATTGTTAGCTTCCATGCACATACATTTTATTGCACCTTTATAACATCATCACGAACAATTTCAGAATTGTGCATACTAACAATCAAATTCACTTTCTCAAAAAAGGAAATACCATTTCTTGTAGTTTGGCTCAGTACGCAATTGGTCTTCCTTGTGGGATTACAATACTGCCATATCCAAGACCCATTTCCTCCTACAATTTCAATATTCCTTAGCCAAACAAATTGTTAGTTTTCATGCACATTACCTTTTCAAAATCAAGCATACTAACAATCCAAGTCATTTTCATCTATTCAAGGATACCAAGCAAAAAGGATACATCATCGCTTACCTATGCATCATTTCTATCTACCAAATTTTTCAGAATGTAATTCAGATATCAATTGACCTTAATAAATGTGCCAACGTTCGTGGCCACATTCATACCCAATGCACCTTTGCATTGATTTTAAGTTTCCCACACTTTATGACAAGTACTTTGTCATGGTGCGTTGGAGCTTAGCCTTCACCATATGGTTTATTCATTCCCATTCATTGTTGCAGCAGGACTATGCTTCCGGCTACAGGATGATCGCGATTCCAATTCAGTACATATGAACTACAAGTTTCACGTGAATGCCTTTAAGCATTCCTCCTTCATTAATAACCAGGGTGTCAACA
The DNA here is from genome assembly GCA_009831015.1 of Picea engelmannii. Taxonomy (NCBI): domain Eukaryota; kingdom Viridiplantae; phylum Streptophyta; class Pinopsida; order Pinales; family Pinaceae; genus Picea; species Picea engelmannii. The sequence continues at coordinate 2,232,670 of ML776742.1, read as the reverse complement.
CTCATGGCCACCCAAATTTGGTTTTTCTCTAACACCTATACAATGTAAGTAGAAATGTTGGAAGGTCCTCCTTCCTCAATGGAAATCCATTGTCTGTCCTTTATGCAAACATGCATTTCCTGGAAGCAATTCCATGCAACATGCTATCTATGAACACTTTTGTTTCCAATCGTTCTTTGATTGGTCCATGTGTTCATGACACATCAGTTCATGAATTCTTCCAAGGATTACAATCAATCTTTATTACTAGAGGTTCACACCTCCATCATTCAGGTTCTCTTTCCTAAATCATACCCTACTTGGGTATCCAAGGCATACAACCGCCTTTCAATGTTCCATACATAACATTAAGATCGTAAAATATTTCAAAAGGGATTCTTACCCAATCCCTTCATACCTTGTGCCACATAGGCATGAACATTTTTATACCTGTTTTGGTTGTTAGCACCCTCTCTGATATTATTCCAACAGTGGTGCTCCATGGGGACTTTTAAGGTCCCTTCAACAATATTTCAACAAGAACCTTCTCATAGTCATCCTCTAATTGAGGTTGTTCATTATTGGCAACTGTATTTCTCAACGGTTCCAATCTATTTCCTTTTGCACATGGCATACATCATAACCACATTAGTTGTCATGTAAATTAAAAATGTGAGTACCATAGCATTCAAATTAATAAAATATTTTCAGACATGTCCTAGCATATCGGTATGCACTTCATCACATTATCCTTAATGTTTTCGTGAGTGCAACAAAACAGTTCTCAATCGTTTCTATAGTAATACAATCATCATCACTATGGTGTCAAAACATTTACTTTCATCAACATACTAGGTTTCTCATCCCAGAGAAAAACATAATACACAACAAGAAAATAATTGAGGGCTCTCCCCTTCTTCAAATTCTTTCTACATTGTCTGGGACTTTTCAACCCAATTGAGTTATTTCTAAGGCCTCACTGCCTTTTCCCTGCTTTTGCAATTTACTCCCTGTTGGGATCTTCCTGCTCTTTTCCTTGAGCAACCTTGGTTAGGCCTCATCCTAACCCTTTTGGAATACAACAACATGCTTTAATAACAAACTTTTTGTTCATAATGGATCATGAACCTGTGCATCTTGCACATTACCATTCGTTTATCATAATGGTCAAAACTCACTTATTAGTCTTCTATTCATTACATGATTTTTTTCAAAATGTAATCCAAGATTCTAGTGTATATATATAAGCTTGTGGCTCACTGCTTAATTCTCAGCAGTCATCAAGGTTGTGACTTTGTTTTCCCGACAGAGTCTTTATACAGTTCCTCCACAGGGAACTCCTTCAACATGCAGCTTCCTTATTGCATATCCATCACTATTTTTTATGGCTTCAACCTTGATTTAGCTTCAATAGTTTACCAAATATCCCATAAGGAATATAAACATGCATCTTTGTCATGTACCCAAATTATGTATCCATACATATTCTAGTTTTGTTAACTTACATCCATAATGTACTTAACCATATTCATAATCCTAAACCTACTTGCAGCGTTCATGGGTATGTTTCACAACCCACCTACATCTCTACCTTTAAGATCAATCAACTCAGGATTGTTCACAATCCTTCTCATGTGATTCTCAAAGGCATAATCATTTTCCCCTTATTATGACAACATAACATCTTTTCTCATTTACCCTTTTTTATCTAATTATATTAGTATTTCCTGAGGAAAGGGAATACATTCCCCCTCAAGCTATTATTTGGAAACATAAATTTCATGACTCTTCGGAATGGGATTGACCATGCATCCATAGTATTCATTTATTCTGGACAAGAGAATTTTTTTTGCTTTATATCTCACTCATCATGGCAACCATATTGTATCTATAGCTATACTCTTACATCATACATGTGCATCACTTGCACGTTCAATATCGTTCATACCTAACTGGTATTAATATCAGGCTTCATATTAGGAAGCTCCACAATGCATTAAACCTATTCACTCAAACATAATTAAACATGAATAAGTATTCATCCTGCTAGCTTATTGCTTGCACCTTTTTCCATGTCATTCACACACATGGACATATCAGGCTTCTATATCCTTTTCCCAAGGATCTTCCAATCATCCTTATGATCATGTATACACATTTGTGTATAAGTAGGTGCAGCTCTTGCACCTTTTCATCCCATGCATTCACTTGATAGTTTAATTTAATCATTAGTGTCCTTTAGTTTGGGATTTCAATCACTTACAGGACTAATCTCACGGTCATATCTCGTATTGATGTTTCCTTTTTTCAAGGAAATAACCAACCAGGGTCACTTTCTTCTTTATGCCACAACGTCTAGCAAGAAAACATTATTTCCTAAGCGTCCATAGGGTTTTACCCATCTCACTTTTCTATGGTCGTGAGGAGTTATATACTCTGATTTTAATATAAAGAAGTAACTATAATTGCCAAAGACCCTTCCTGATCCTATCAGATTCCTTTAAGCCCACAAGGGTATTAACCATTATATAATCCACCATCATCAGTGCATGAAGTTCCAACTGCCCATGCTTAGAAGTAGTGTTACAAACACCAGGTCATCCATCCTTAGGGCTTCAACTGCTCTTGACAGAACCTTGCCACCTTCAGCTATCCACATTCAAGTCTTATTATAAATGTTAATTAGCATATCCCTACTCTGGTAAGAATAGTTATCACTTCGACAAAGGGATAAAGAAATTCTTCTGCTGAAATTCAACAAGAATTCCCAAAGTCACAGGTTCAATCTGCAATCCTTCTCCTTAATGAGTAAATGTAGATAACAATACCTCCTTACACGACTCGTACATGAGCCCAAGCAGGCCAAGTGTTGTAACCATGCTCTGATACCAATTTGTAACACACCCATGATGGGGCATACAATTTTTCGCTTTTCTTAAAGGACAAAATATCCATTCATGGTTCTTAATTTGGAAGTTTAGGGAACCAGTCCGACCTCCTGGTCAAGGATCTCTAATTCTGAAGCCAAACAATTCTCTAAGACCTTGATGGTCTCGTTCTATAGTTAAAAACAGAACCTTTCGACTTCTTAGTGCAGGTTTAAGGACACCCACTACCTTTCCTTCAGTTCCCTGACCCTCCAAATTAGGAACCATGAATGTAGATTTTGTCCTTTAAGAAAATAAAAAAAAATTATGCCCCATCGTGTGTGTGTTACACCAAGGATGAGTGTGATCCCTAGTTTATATGCTCCTGGGTCATGATTTCTCAGCCACCAGCTAGTCCCACACATATCTAAGCATTTTTTTTTGTTTTACAGGTTCGTACACCCAAGTAAATATCTAATCATATCCAAAGCCTGTGTCCCAGAAAAGCGATTTTAGTCAATTTTAAAGTTTTTTCTTGAAACATTCATAACAAGGTTCCCACACCCGAGGGTCAGTGTTTTTTTAAATATCTAAGCATATCCAAGTCCCATAATACACTTCCTATAGACCCCTTAGCAATGCATTGATCACTCTTACCCAGATTCAAATAAGTGACTTATATATATTTAATAAAAATAAAAGCTTATATTTAACTCTTTTCATTTATTAATCTGATTTATAAATTTAGTTTAAAATTGTATTATAATTTTAGGTTAAAACTGTATTATTAGTGCCCCATAAAGAAAATAAGGGACTCACAATGTTGATCATGAATTTGTCTTTGACTTTATGATTTTTTTATGCTTTCCAAACTTGTTCAAAGGAAAAAGAAATGTTTATTTATTTTTAATATTTAAATTGATTTTATAGAAATAGTTATTGGCTAACAACATGGATATCTTATTTCCCAAAATAAATAGATAAGTTAAGCTTTTGAAACTATGACAACTTTATTGAAGATAATCTAAGATTTTGAGACTATGATCACTTTATTGAATCTATGGTAAAGTTTTCAAAATGTTACATAACCTAAGTTTTTAATCAATTATAACTTCATAACTTCATTGAATMTGGGGGGTCAACATTGATTATTTTCTTACTTCTTTAAATAGGCTCTGACTAACAGTGATGCAATATATCACCTAGTAAATTGATTTGTGTATGCGATGGATCTCCTGCGGTGAGTTTTGGAAACATTCTACTACCTTTCTCCAYAGTCATTGTGCTTGTAGATAATACATCACAAGATGAATCTCTTTTCCTCCACTCTTATTGTATACAATACACGTTGTATAAAATACATCACAAGGCAATACATCACAAGATGAAGCTCTTTTTCTCCTTTGTCGCTATATACAACACAATTTGTATACTAAACATCACAAGGCAATACATCACAAGCTGAAGCTATTGCTGGAGCATTGGAAATCTTGAAAGCTATTGTTGGAGTGTTGGATATCTTGGAATTTGTTGGTAGAGCATTGAAAATTATGGAAAAGAGATGGAAATCCATCACAAGTTGAAGTTGTTGTTGGAGCGTTCGAAATCTTGGAGGTTGTAGCTAGAGTGTTGGAAATCTTGGAGCTGGACATCCATGAAAAGAGATGGAGTTAAGGTATCAATAAAAAAAACACAGTAATTTTACTAAAAAATAGTATTCTCTAGAACCGAAGTGCAAAACAATATCAATGTAAACAATATCAACACATCACTTTAATGAATATCAATGAAATTGTCTAAATTTCAAGCTAAGAATATTAATTTATTTCTCCAAAAGTACATTGAGGATCAGTCCAATTTGAACTTCAATAGAATCTGGATATAGAATATATGATGGGTCTAGAAGGACAACCATTTCCTCATCACCAGAGGTAGATATGAAGCGCCAGTTCCACGCTACAACCAACATCTGGATCTAGAATATATGATGGGTTTGTAGGGCCAACTGTTTCCTCATCACTAGAGGTAGATATGAAGTGCCAGTTCCATGCTACAACCAAAGTCTTGTGCGTAAGAGGAATGTTTCTTCTTCCTACTCCATAGACAGATCGTGTAGGTGAAGCTTCGACTTATAAAATAAGACCTTGCTTCATTTCTTTCAACCTTAATTTAAGGTGCCACTTGAAATTCTCCATGGATGTCAAGGATGGATACCATCGCTGAAACACACATCCCAATTGGAGATTTATAAACATCTTCCAATAGTATAACTATTGTATGTATAGATGTACAAGCTTTATTTGCAAGTATTATTCCTTTATCGAAAGAAAACGAACTTGAAAGCAGTTTTAACTCTTATTTCAGGACCAAAAAGCTAAATAATAAGGTAACTGTAGATAGTTACAAGTCTTGGTACTCGGATAAATATTTCATTATGGAAATTTTATTTCATATTAATACTCTTCCTATTTATAACTAATGCATCAAGGTTAAGACAACATTCATAAATCGATTTGTTTGAGACTACGATTTGGATTTCACATTGAACAATAAAATTCCATCGTCGTAAATCTTGACTTTTGTTTTATATGAAAATAGATATTAAAATCCATTCTATTTTGTCTCTGGGTACTCCACCAAATGAGATTTGATTGCAGGAAACATTTAATGTCCTTATCGAAAAGTTGGTTGGGTCTTGGTGAAATGCAATCTATATGGGTAAGATGATATGTATAGGAAATAATTTGTTTATGGAGTCACGACCATGGGTGGTTGTAAAAATTCTAATTATCCATTTGGTTTTAAGCATCTTGCCATTTGTAATTTACCACATTGTTTCTTTGAGTCTTTTGATTTTATTTGGTGTGCAATATACCTGTAGGAGAACATGAGATCGTCTCTTTTTTTCGATCTATTCTACCAGTTCATGAAAGTGATAACCTTATTTGAGTTGGTTTAAAGTAGTTCAAACTAGAGCCAAGCAGATTGCCACCAATGGGATTTGTGTTCGGGGAAAGACCAGTCATTGGATCACACCCAAATGATTCTACTTAAGTTGTTGGTAGGAATGATGGATCAAAACCCATTGCTTCCAGGTCCTTATCTCGATGTGTTGTTGATGTGATTTCGCGTTGAAGAGAGAGATCACATAATCAATCCTTTCTACTTGGGCCCTACCATGTTTACATAGCATTGTTGGGGGTCGATAAGGAATGGAGCAGTAAGAAAAAGTCCCTGAGTTCAATATCAAGAGCTTATGCCCAATCATTCTCCAATTTCAAATCTATACCTTGCCCATAACAACCCCTCTTTAATAATATTTCTTCCTTTGTCCTTCGTTCAGATGCTCAAAACTATTTCCTGGATTATGTAGTCACTGAAGATACATTGTTGGAAAACTTTTCATATTTTATTTAGATGCAACACACATGGGATAGACATCTTATCAGAATTTTTTGTGGTGGGGTGTCCCAGGGAACACCATCATCTCCTTCTGTGGGAGAGCAAGGTTTTACAATTCTACTGCTAGAATGCTCCTTACACAAATGTAGTATACCTAGGGAGGTAATATTTGGTACCTCCCTAGGTATAAATGTAGTATGCCTAGGGAGGTAATATGGGGTACCTACGAAGGTACCCAATGGGAATGTGGTTATGTATTATTAGTGGACGTCATTTAATATATGAGAATGTGGTCATTCGGCGTAAGGTGGACTAGGTCCACTATATTAATAAAGGTTCACTATGGTAGTTAGATGTAATCAATGTAAGAAGGCTCTCTAGAAGGTTCCTAGGAGATAGAGAGAGCTATATAAAGATGTGTAAGAAATCAAATGAAACATAGTGAAGAATATTTTCATTGTAACTAGCAAGTATTGCTTGAGGAGTGCATTCCTTCCATAAGGAATAATATATGGTGTTACCCTACCTCAAGGGTTTTTTCTACATTCTTGTGTTCAATATTTTGGTGAATGGTTTGGTTTATTCTTGGTTATTTCTGAAGTATATATGTAGATCTATTCAAGTACTTAACAATAACTAAGTTCTCTAGATAAGATACATAGATGGAGCTCTGGGCTTTGCTTAGATTATAACTTCTAAATGATTGTACCAAGGCTCAGATTGGCTAATCGATGGTGGAAATGTGAACTATTTCTCAACAAATCCTTATGAATGGAAAAGCTTACAATGTAAAGAGAGACGTCTGGGAATGGATATAGAGGTGCTTGTCTCACATCTGACGACACAGTGTATGCCACTGCTATGAACCTTGTGGGAGCATCAAAAGGAAATAGTTAATAATGTGCTTTTCATCTCAGAGTCTTTGTATCCGAGGCCAAATTACCTTGACATAACAATTGCTAGTTGTCCTAAGAATTCATATTCTTTTCACAACAGTGGGCATGCATTCAACATGATATAAACAAAATTCCCAACAAGCCAGGGATTGCGCTTGCATAGTTTTTTTCTAGCTAGAGTGGCACTTGATTAGCGAGAAGAAATATGAAGTAAGGTTGGTTAGGAAATCCAAAGTAGGCCATTTCTTTCCTCTGAGAGGTAGGCCCAATATTTGAATATGAATATGTTGATCATATGCACCCTACTCCCTATTATGGAAATTCCTACATAGATATTGTATTTCTTATGCCCGTACAAGTATTATCAATGTAGTGTGGTAGGTAGATTTGAGCTAACTATGCAGCTAGGAGTTGTGAAAATCTTCAATACCCACACGCTAGTTGTGTAGCCGAGAGTTATGAAAAGATTCAATACCCACGAGCTATTCGTGCAACCAGGAGTTGTGAAAAGCTTCAATACCCAACCCCTAGTCTCCATGCAAGCCTCTATTCACGGTATAAATGTACTACCATATATAATTGTTTTAAATTATTGTGTAGGTGAGAGGAGGGTAAAATTGAGGGTGATGACATACCTCGCAGTCCTTCTTATACTGGGAATAGCATAGACGTAAATCTCCAACCATTCCTAGCTAAAACATCGTGCTTTGCATCATGCTTTCTCTGTATTGTCGCTTTTCTCTCTCACAACCCCATGTCCTAGAGCTCTCTACATACCATGGAATTCATAAACAAAACTCTCCAATTCCCAAGAAATTCATATGAATTTGAAAAAAATACCCTAAAACACGAATCACTAAGATGAGTTATTTTGGATCCATTTGGACTAAGACTTCAAAGAAAGGCATGGCACAAAGGATACATAAAACAAAAAATACGCATCCTACAACAAGCTTGGGTGGCATCTCCATGCATTGGAGTAAAAGTATGGTAGACACATAGAATTCTAACTTTGGGACCGTCCACTAGGAGGATTGTCCACCAGGCAGATCATAACGAAAATTGCTTAGAGACATACTATGGATCTATGTCCAAACCTACTCGGGACAATTTATGCGCCCTGCCCATGCAATTGCTAGAAGGATGCTGACACTATTTCCAAGCCCCTCATGACCATTTACGTGTACGTGTATTTCCAGGTTTCAACATCAATGTGGTGTTACTTGGCAGATTACCCTGAATAGTGTCTTGGTTCCAACGTCAATAATGTTTTTTTGGTAATACAATATAAATTACCAACCCATTTGAGAGGCATTATGTGTACATACCCTACCCCCCTCTGGATTTGAACTTGTGACCTCTTAAGAGGAAACACATGTTCTTAACCATTAGGCCCACTCAAGTTGTATTGATGAAATAATTTTAATAATTTTAGAATAAATTTGTATTTGACTAATAAGGATAATAAACTTAAAGGTAAATTAATACGGATTATTAAACTTAAAGGTAAATTAATACCGAATTTAATTTATAGAACTTCCAAAGAATTTAATTAGTTTACTTTTAAATATTATTTTTAGATCAATAAATAAAAAATAAAAAATTTGAAATCTATTTTTATTTTTTATATTAAAAACCTAAATATATCTTAATTTTATATATTTATTAATTAAATTTATTATGAAAATACCAACTTTAATTTATAGAATTTCCAAAATAATTAATTGATAATGATGATGATGATTAATCACTGAGACTAATTGGTTAATCCACCTTAAGAAGGTAAGAGAAGCCTTCCAAGATCTCCATGGTGTTTTGGGAGTTGTCCAATGCCCACTTTTACTATGTCCTTGTGAGAATTTGTTATTATTTTAGCGATGTTGATTTTCTTCTTTGCACTTTTCAAAACTTAGAGGTAATTTTGATTTTCTAAATTAGAATTGACCACCTCCTTGTAGTATCTTAATATTGTTTTATCCACTAATTCTTTATCCCACTCTATATTCTCCTTAAATTTAGAAGTGATAATATTTGCAATATTATCCATATTATGCATGATGGCTTCTTTTTGTATTCATCATTGATTTAGCCAATAATTGACATCTTTATGTCATCCAAGTTGGAGTAGTGGATTTGGCTAGAGTTTGAAGCACTTTTAGAGAGTCTTTGTCATCCATGTTATTTATCTTTTTTCTATACATTAGATATCTAATCATAACAATCCTCTTAATGAAGCAAAAACTTGTTTCTATAAAAAGGATACAATTTAATTTTAAATATTATTTATAAAATTAATAAATTTAAAGAAAAAAATTATTTTTATTTTTTATATTAAAAAACAAATTTATCTAAATTTTGTATATTTATTAATTAAATCTATTACGAAAAAAAAAAAAGCTATTTATTAAGTTAAATATTAATTTATTCAACCTTTCGTAACTATTTTATGCTATTATATTGCATCTAAAATTAAACACCTTACCAATCCACGGTACTTTGATTTTAATCTGATTAACGTATTATTAGATATTACAAATGTTTTGAAACATTCTTAATTTAACCTAAAATTTATTAATAATATTATTAATTTAAATTTATTAAAATATTAAAAATTTAATCTAAAATTTATTAATAATATTAAATTTAATTTTTAATTTAAATTTGTTAATAATATTGTTAATTTATATTGTTTAAATGTTGAATATTTATTTATAAAATACATTTATGTATTATTTTTTAATTAGCTTTAATTTAATTAAAAACAAAATTTATAATCATTTTATTGTTTTATGATCAATTAAAATTAAAATATATTTTCAAAAATTATTATATTTTTTATTTAAAAGTAGATCCATTTTAATTATAGATCTATTGTGGATGGACAAGCATCTAATTTTTATAAATATAAATTTTTTTTTTTGAGAGTATAAAACTTGAAGAAAAATTTGCAACTTAAGATATATTTAATGTCTTAAACTATATATATATATATATATATATATATATATATATATATATATATATATATATATATATATATATATTT
>ML776742.1:2200903-2222049 GCA_009831015.1 Picea engelmannii | reverse complement strand
GTGATAAAGAGTTAGAGGAAAAAAGAAAATTAAGGTATTATAAGGATGTAATCAACCCTAATCTAGAAGATCAAAATTATCTATTTGTTTTGCCAAGTGTAAAGAAAAAAATAAACATTGCTAAGATAAGAACAAATTCTCACTAGCTCCATTAGTGAAAGTGGGCCTTGGTCAATTCCTAAAAGACCATGAGATGAAAGAGTGTGTCACATTTGTGATACTAAGAAGGTTGAAGATGAAAAACACTTTCTCTTACATTGTCCAACCTATACCCATATTAGATCTATCACAAGTAATCACTTACCCTCTTAAGGTCCAATAGACCAATTCACTCTTAGTGGACGCTAATCATCATCATCATCATCATCATTATATATATATATATATATATATTGATCTATTGAAATATTTTAATTGTGATTTATTTTTTTAAATGACTTTTTTAACTCCATATTAATTGAAGGAATTATACATCTCCTTAATTATAGGAAGTAGAAAGAACATATCAAAATTATTTTACTTTAGGTAAATATTGAAATATTTTATTTATGGTCGACAAATATTTCTTTTAAATACCACATGTCAACTCTATGTTAAGCACAAAAATAATTACACAGAAGAATCTTTCCTAAAATTGAGTTTGTCCACTTATTAAATTACTTAATTTTATTTGAAATAAATTAATAAATTAAAAAACTCAACTTTTTTCTAGTGAAAAGTTGAGTTTATCCACTTAGTAACTCAATCCATATTACTTGGAACAAGTTAATGATTGGATAAACTCAACTTCTTGTTTATAAAAATCTTTTCTCAATTTCATGACAATTTTGTAATAAGTTATAGTTTCATTTTCACTTAATTGATGAAAACTTTTTCCTTATAAATTTTGATTCATTTTAAAATAATCCAAAATTTTAAAATTCAAAAATAATAATAATAAATCAAAGACAAACTTTATTTTGAAAAAAATCACTAAAAATTGGATTTATCCACTTACTAATTTACTAAGTTTTATTTTACAATCAAATTAAATTTAATATATTATATATGAAAATAATCTAATATTTTTTTATTTTAAATTTTATTAATCTATATTTTAAAATCAATTATAAAATTAATTAACATATTTTTATTTAATTATAATAATATTTTAATGCCCATTTTTATCAAGATGATTTATTTTACCATCCAAATAATAAAGATAAAAAAATAACAACAGACTAGTTTTTAAAAAAAAAAATAGGTTTGAATCTGGCCAGATTTTTAGGAGTAACTTGAATTTTGCACGATAAAAGTTTTATGTATTTCAGAAATTTTATTAAGAGTTTTGCTAAATTTTAAACCAATTCAAATACTCAAAAAATTGATCAAAGTTCTGAATTGACCAAAAATTTAAAATCACACCACCAAAAAATAACTCCAAAAAAATCGCTACCAAATTAGCGAACTCCGTAAACGGAAATATGCGTCGTTTATGCGCCACTATTTTAAATATATGGATGCATTTATTTATTCATGCATCATTGGCGTTCCTGATATGGCTTCTCGATGCAGATTTTCCCGAATAAAAAACTACTAAAAACTGGTTTTTTCTCGCTGGCACGCAACTCCAATTTTTAGGTGTAACGAACTCTTACCATTATTTCCAGACTCCGTTCTGTCATCGACATCTGCCCAAACCGTTGGATATTAAACACCCGGGAAGGTCTCGACGTGCCCATTTATTTCCCAATTTTTGGAGCTCGTCATGGATTATAACGAGATTCTATTCCTTTTTCAACGGTATCATTATTTCACAAGACTTAGTCTAAATTGACAATGGTTGGTTTCATGTTTTAATCGCAAGTGTATCTAACTTCGGATTGAAAAAAATATATCTAATTTGCGAATTAATATATATATATATATATATATATATATATATATATAATTTATTTGCCACTTAACAAGTGTTGGTTTTGTCAAATCTCGATAGAGGGATTTGTTAGATGGGTTTAGTTTTGCATGGAGATCGAAGTTTGAAACCGTTGTTATTGGGAGGAGACACCAAAAAATCCATCCATGATAAGGGTTGGTGTGGTCAAGGTTCGGTGCCATCCCCAGCTTAGATGCTCCTCAGTCACGGGTTTTGAACCACCAGTTAGTCCCACACATATCACGAACACACTAGCATTCTTATGTTCATGTAATAAGACCTAAAATTGCTTAAGATTGGCTAAGAGATCATATTCCTCAAATGTAAGGAAATACGTTAATGACCCAAGACCTAGAGGCATCTAGCAAGAGTGAATGCCTACCCCTTTATGGACCACCAACATGTTATTTCAAGTCACATGGTTTTCCTTGAATAATGGTGATGAGTAAACTTGCATTCATGGATAGAAGCCAATGATCGCTTTCCTCACCATTGATTGACAATGGAGTTATGATAGGTTTTTCTACCTTAAAATAAATAAATAAATAAAAACAAAAATAAAAATAAAACCATCCAAAATAGTCTCTCTCTTGGCTAAGTTCCCACTGGTAAATTGGCTAGATTTTGGGAGTTTGTTTTATGGTCAAAATTTCAAGGTATGTCTTATTCAAAATGGTTTCTGTAAGGTCTTCATCTAGATGGGCACGAAGACCTTTGCCCAAGTCCTAAAGGAGATAGAACTTGGGGTTGCTTCGACACCCAAGTTTGGCAAGTGGGCTCCTTGGACATGTGGACGTGCCAAGGGGCTTTCCCAAATATGAAGTGACCAAGAGATTGGGGCATGCCAGCATGAGGGGCACACCAAGGTTGGGCACGTCGATCCCAAGGGGCACGGCGGTTGACGCGCTCATGGTTTCATTTGGGCGACTAGGTCTACAAAGTGGCATGATGATTCGTTTGGGTGACCGGCTCCGCGGAGAGGCATGGCGATTTGTTTGGACACTTGGGTTTTTGAAGGGGCATGACACCCCCAAAGGACGCGACAGTTCAAGATGGTGAGCTTTGGACTGCCTATAAGAGAAAAAGGGCACACAACCAAGGCAGGGAGATTTGAAAACAAGGAGAGCAAGAAGATCTATGCGGTTCTGAGGAGACGAAGAGAGGTGAGCTCCCTCAAGGAGCCAATTCTCTCTACTTGGGAGGACTTGTGTTGCCTTGAGGTGGATTTGTTGGACAGAGTTGGGTGAACTTCTCTTGGGTTAGTTTTTGGGAAGTCTAGAAAACAAAGGTATGTTGGAGGCATGTGTGAGGCAGAGCCAAAATTTGTGAAGTCTACAGAAACGAAGAGACAACAAGCCTGTGGTCGAGGGAACATCTGAGGTGCACCACAGGAGGTTGTGGAGATGGTTGCAACAAAGAGTCTTGGTGAGAAATTTGTGTATGAGTGTCTTGGTGAGGTGAGGTAATTCATGTGAATTTTTTCGAAGTTGTAAACCAAGTCGGTAGTGCTCATATTGTAACTATTTTGCAATAAAAAAGACTTAGTCGGGTGTTAGAAATTATTTTTTCCGCCCTCACTATATCAATGTTTGTCTTGTTTGTTTCATTTTTGTTCTCTTGGTTTCCCATGTTCATGGATGTGTGCTTAAATATGACTAAGTGTTAAAGTTTTTAACAAATGTCTAAGTATACAAGAGTTGCACTAGCGTAGGAGTGTGACTCACAGGTAGCCTACAACGGAGTATGGGTATGTTGTAGGTGAAGAAGCATAGTCAAGACGAAGTAACCTTGGTTTTTCCAAGTAGCCAAGCGAGAAACATCGCGGTTGCGCACGCCCTCAAGAGGTGCATGATCACAAGATTCGACTAGGCACACCGTGGGGACGTGATGATTTCCTTTTTTACTAAGTTTCAAGGAGTGATTTTGAGAGGAATTTGGATGTTTGTATAGTTATTTGGGTCAAAATTTTAGGGGCATAATACCTCCATGTCCCTGGGGGTTTTGAGGGCCTTTGAATCTACATAGAACCTTGAAAAAATCTTAAATAACTTGGAACTATAACTTCTCTAGATAATTTGATAATGCATATACAATGTCACATAAACCTAGTGTCTTTACTAATAAGTGCATGAATCAAAGATAAAATATGTTGAAAGTTTAGTGAAGAATAAGATAGAAATTTGCGTACTCATGACATTGTTGATTTTTCAATAAGCAAGGCTTAAGCATGAAGTTCATTCCATTTTAGCATTTTACTTAAACCATAAAAAAAAAATTTGCAGCAACCAAGATCACACGAAGAAGCACCATGCACAAGTACACAAGAAGTATATTGGGAAACCCTTCTCAACAAGGGAAGAAAACCCAGCCAATCCTTTGCTATATTCTTCAAGAGAAAGACCTCCACCACCAAGAAAACCTAGCACACAAAAGGGTGCTCACAAACCCTAGAAGACTAGCGCCCAAGAGAGGTGCGCACTTTTCCCAAGAAGATGTACTTGCTGAAATTTCCAAACTCACACTTAAGATATGATTCCTCAATGGGGAATTTACCTTTACTTATATTAGACTGAACCTGTCAACAAAAGTGTCTATTGGAACAACAAGGCCGACCTCACTAACTCACAATATAATTAATAACTTCCAGATTAATTATCTTTTACATTAAGGTGGGGCCAACCTGTACCCTTTACATTACAATTAGGGTTATAGGTAAGTCTGACTCTTGAACAATATATCAAGGGATTTCATACACCCACTAGTGCTCAGACACTAGGGGCACATCCATAGGGATGTCCATATCTCTATCTCATTGCATCTCACAGAAGAACCACACTCACTAGTGCTCAACCACTAGAATCACGTTCACATGTGCTCATCCACAGGCACGTCGAACTCAACAGATCTTCTTTCGCACTGCATTACACAAGAGAGTCATATGGAGTTCATCATCTCAACTCTCTCCTCAGAGGAGGATAATACATCATTTTCATCTTTGTCTCATAACGATGCACCCAACTCATGGGAATTCACATGTTCACCTTGTGCTCAACCACAAGCACGTCCAACTCAGCAGATCTCCTTTCTCACCGCGTTACACAAGAGAATCATCTGGAGTTTTTCTCAACTCTCTGTAAGGAGGAGGCCATCACTACATTCCAGTTATGTCTCAGATAGGAACCACACACCCATCTCAAGGGCTCTCTCTTAGGTCTGTGTCCTGGAGGATGTCTCACATATTTGTAATCATCAACACTCCATCTCAGCTAGGGAGGAATTCTCCATTAGGCCAAGTCTCGCATGGAAGTACTCGAACTTTGTCTTTCCTATAGTTATCGACACTCCCTCTCAACTAGAGAGGTATTCTTCACCAAGCCAGTTTGGTGAAGATGTCTGCAATCTGCTCATGTGTAGGAAAGCATGTGTATTGCTTTCCTCTGCACCATGTCTCTAATATAATGATATTTTTTCTCATTATGTTTCGATCTATCATGAAACACAGGATTCTCAGAGAGCTTCACACAAATCTGGTTATCACAATGAATAATGGTAGGATCCATCTCATGATCAAATAAATCTGTCAGGATCTTGCGAAGCCACACTGCTTCGCAAACTGCCACATGCAATTCTATATACTCTACTTCTGTGGTACTCAAGGCCACATAGATCTATTTCCTGTTGTACCAGGAAACCATGGAAACCTTCACGGTAAAACAACAATTGGATATGCTCTTCTGGTACACTATACTCTCTGTCCATTCTGCACATCCCTACAAACTCAAGTCTTCACTGGAGGCATATATCAGGCCATATCTAACTGTGCCTCATAGATACCTCAATACATGTTTTGTTGTTGTCTAGTGAGTCTGTCTCGATTGACTCATGGAATGACTAAATACATTCACTGCATAGCATGAATCAATTATGGTGTTAACTAGATACATCGGTGATCCAATCAGTTGTGGATCGGTCTCATTTGAATCATAATCAATCCTTTTCTTCAAATCCATCATTGTGGATTTGCATTCTGTCATACTAAACTTCTTTAATATTCCCATTGTATATTTTCCTTGACTTAGGAAAATCTCAACGATCCTCTGTCATACTTCTTATCCCAAGAAGTAGTGCATCATACTCAGATCCTTCATCTCAAAATCAGAAGTCAAAGCTTACTTGTATCCAACAACAAGGATTTTTGAATAAGTCATCAAAATTAGGATCTCATCACCAACACTATAATAATATAGGTTTGTATCAACAATACTCTTGCTAAAACCCAAACTCCAAGAATCCATCCATCTGATATAGTTTCCAACTCATGGATGGTAGTACGGATGGAAGTGTATCGGGCTTACTGGATCAAGTGTCTCATCATAGAAAACTACCTTTGTTTGTGAGAAACCTATGGCTATAGATATCGCTTTGTATTTCTCGACACTTCCATCAGTGGCATGCTTGATATTATAGATCCACTTGGAAGTCATCACACACTTCCCTTTTGGTCTCTGAACAATATCTTATACATCATTCTTTTAAGATGTACTGGTATTCTTCTAGTATGGCATATTTCCATACCTGTTCTCATGTTGCTTCTTTAGGACAAGAAGGCTCAGAATCAATGATGTGGCTCATGGCTAAAGAGTAGCTCGAAAAATCTATTTGTTCTCTCGGGATGTTCCTTGAGAGGCTTGTATGTTTCTATGCCTCTTACAGAGTGAGCCTAGGAAAACCTTTTATGCCCTACTGCAATATATCTGAACATATCAACTGGAGCAACTGGATCAACTGGAATAATGTTTGTCTCCCTCTGAACTGCTGAAGGGGGAGAAGATATTGTCTCACTGTTAATCTCCATTTGAGATTTGTTGGATCTTTGAAAGGCTATCTCTTCTTTAAGGACAACATATCTGCTTGTCTCAATCTGTCTCTAACCAGGGATGTCGATATGGAATGTCTTCGAAGATTCATTGTTATCCCATAAATGTATCATTTATCCCTGAAAGGTATAGCTTGGACTTCTTCTCTTTGGGTACATGAAAATACAATGGACACCCAAATATCCCGAAGTGTTCAATCTCAGGCTTCACTCTGGCGAAGGCTTCTTCGGGAGTTATGTTTTTCAAAGTTTGGTGAAGACTCTTGTTCTAAACATATATTGTGTCATGCATGCTTCTGCCCATAGAATCATACAAATATTCTGATCATGCATTATTGCATTGGTTGCCTCAATGATGGTTCTATTCTTTCTCTTTCTCAAATAGTTTTGACTCCCTCTGAGTCAAGTGACTCCCTTTGAAGGATAAACATATTCCTTTGTTGTTAACCTATCTGGAACAAGAAAACAAGAGGAACCAAAACAAGAATATCTCCTAAAGGATAATAATGAGTACATCTCTAGAATCAAAACAATTTAAGGATTGTTGTCATAGCTACAACACCTACTTGTAATGTAGCAAACTTTAGAAATAAAGGTTAGAGGAATAAAAATTACAACAATCAAACCTGGAGTCTTCACTTCTAATGTGTTTTTCCTATCAATTCACTGAGATCCCTCTGGATCCATGACTTCAGCAAAATGTTCCTTCCTCCTTCAATTTCCTTCATGACAATGATACAAATAATATATATATACAAGTGCATACCTGAGGGTGCTGATATGATTTATCCAATGGCACCTGGTTGATCTCTGTCCTCTTGAAATATTCATGAAGAGGGTAGCCATAGTGTCACATTTTTGTATCACCCACAATAATCCTTGAAAGTCAAAAGAACATAGGTAATCTTGAAGGATTCTTCAAAGAGCTACAAAAACCCTAAAACAAAAATCTATAGAAATTTGTGAAACCCTAGAAACCCTAGGGCCAAATTTTAAAAATGATCTGAATTTCACTCTAAGAGTCTCTAGAGGTGTGTTGGAGAAGGCCGTACTCTCCTATGCCAAAAGTTTCCTCAATGTCCATGTTTTAGGGGCTCAAACACCCAAAAGAAGAGGGTCATACAAATTTTTCTAGAAACCCTAGGAGGGTCGTACGGTTCTGTAAAAGAAGAGGGATGAATAGTAAAATCTTGTAGCTTTTGAAATGGGTTCTTAAAGACCTATGCTCTGATACCATGTTGATTTTTTAATAATCAAGGATTAAGCATGAATTTCATTCCATTTTAGTATTTTACTTAAACCATAAACAATTTTGTTGCAACAATCAAGATCACAAGAAGAAGCACCATGCACAAGTACACAAGAAGTATCTTGGGAAACCATTCTCAACAAGGGAAGAAAACCCAACCAATCATTTTCTATATTCTTCAAGAGAAAGGCCTCCACCACCAAGAAAACCTAGCACACAAAAGGGTGCTCACAAACCCTAGAAGACTAGCACCCAAGAGAGGTGCACACTTTTCCCAAGAAGATGTACTTGCTGAAATTTCCAAACTCACACTTAAGATATGATTCCTCAATGGGGAATTTACCTTTACTTATATTAGACTGAACCTGTCAACAGAAGTGTCTATTGACACAATAGGGACGACCTCACTAACTCACAATATAATTAATAATTACCAGATTAATTATCTTTTACATTAAGGTGGGGTCGACATGTACCCTTTACATTACAATTAGGGTTATAGGTAAGTCTGATTCTTAAACAATATAGCAAGGGATATCATGCACCCACTAGTGCTCAACCACTAGGGGCACATCCATAGGGATGTCCATATCTCTATATCACTGCGTCTCACAGGAGAACCACACTCACTAGTGCTCAACCACTAGGATCATGTTCACCTGTGCTCATCCAAGTCAACTGATCTTCTTTCCCACTACATTACACAGGAGAGTCATCTGGAGTTCATCATCTCAACTCTCTGCTCAGAGGAGGATAATACATTGTTTTCATCTATGTCTCATAACGATGCACCCAACTCATAGGAATTCACACATTCACCTTATGCTCATCCACATGCACGTCCAACTCAGCAGATCTCCTTTCTCACTGCGTTACACATGAGAATCATCTGGAGCTCTTCTCAACTCTCTCTAAGGAGGAGGCCATCACTATGTTCCAATTCTGTCTCAGATAGGAACCACACACCCATATCAGGGGATCTCTCTCTGGTTTTTGTTCTGGAGTATGTCTCACGCAGCTGTAATCATCAACATACATGATGCAAAAAAATAAGGTGCGTTGATTTCAATGATAATATTACCATGAAAATTTATTCATGGTATTAATTGAATAAACAAGAAAATTAATTCAATCCATTTATCAAATGAAAAAGATTGAACAATAACATAGTGCAAACCAATTTCAAAATACATATTATAATATTGCAAAAGAGATTCTCAGTGATAAGTTGAAGTTCATCACTTTGTTTGATTGGGTGTGATTCCTATGTTAGTATTTTCACATTAAAACCATTATAATGTTAATATATCTATAATGCAGTAAAATCAAAAGCATGCAAGAGAATGAAATATAATTATGAGGAACATAAATAACAAAGGCAACGTATCAAGATTTAAATGTTTGAATGGTTTTCAAAATCAACACCCTTTCTCATATGATTAATATGGAAAGATTGAAAAACTAGCAAGTGTGGGTAAATGGGAAAGATAACATGTGTAAATGAAAGAACAAATGACCATTTAAATTTTTGACGTGAATAGTGTTGAAGTGGCCTTCTTGATATCACTCTCTATATTATAAACGGAGCTTAGTAAATTTCAAATGATCATATTCATCTCAAACATGTACATATATATAATGACGATCTTCTATAATTTTCACATGATCTCCCACGAAAAGAACGAACCTAAATCCATCTTAACTCCAAATCTACCAAGGGTCAAAAGAGATCAAATCCTTTGAGGTGAAAACCTTTCCTCAAATTTTACGCTCTAAAAAAAAGGTTTGCATCTCAAATGATTTGATCCCTCTCGATGCTTAGTAGATCTGGAGTTAAAATGAATCTTTATAAATATAATTTATTTTTTCGTAGTCTTTTGAACACTCAACATGCTCTATAAGAAACAAAGGCTCAAACCATTCCCCAAAGCACTGTTCGACTCCATGAGATTTCAAACTTTTCCTTTGGTTGTCAAGTTGACCTTCTTTTGAGTTCATATATCTTCCTTGGGTGGGGGCGCTTTGATAATACTTGGTCAGTTAATAGTGCCACCCAAAAATTTGAAGTCTTCACTTGAAACTCTTAGATGATTTTAACTATCCAGTGTCTAAATATATATTCTTGCTCAAAAACACACAATAATGATCCTAAGGCATTCTTTTGCAGTGGCTCTTCAAATACGTAGACTAGATTTTGACAACATGATTTCCAAAAGTTTGAAGGTAAAACGAATATAGGCGAAGGTAAAGTTTGAAGTCACTTCTTCAATGTGAAGGTTTCATGGTATTTTCCCTTGATAAAAACAATCTCTTTTCGAGTCTCCAATAATTGGTTCGGAATTTGGGAAGTTGAGGCTTCTCTACGAAGCTTCGAAGGAACTTCTCCCTTGATTCTCGAATTCCTAAGTAGTGATCAAATTTGAAGGGTAGGTGTTATAGCCTTATTTTCCACCCTATAGGCCATAGAGGAAGCCATCATAGGATAGAAGCCATAAAACATCTTCTTCCTAAGGTTTGACCCATTTTGGGGAAGTTTTGGAGGCCCTTGTGAGACACCTAATGTACAACAAGCAAGGCCCTCGCTAGACACTAGTGGCTAATAAGTGAGGCACTGTCAAACGTCTAGAATTGGGGAGTTAAGAGGTGATAGGTGAGGGATGAGTTGGATCTTAGTTTCAAAGGCCTAGGAGCTCACATAATTCAAGTCTCTAGTGGTCTCTAGAAGATCTAGAAGCCTCTCCCAAGCCTCCTCCAAGAGCTATATAACAAAGGCAAGCCTTGGGCAAGATGGAGGAAGAATTCATAGTATTGTTATGCTGTCCAACTACAGAGGTATCCATCATCACAACCAAAATTTAGTGAAACTAGCTTGACCAAGGAGCTACAAGGAGAGGCAAGGCGAAAGGAGGCTAAAGGAGGATGCATCTTCATCAAGTTGAGGTATGAATTGATATGTATTTTCTATGTTTAATTAATAGATCATTTGGTTTTCCCCGTGAATGTTTATCTTTGATACATAAATATTGTTATAGATCACGTTAGATCCAAGCTGGATATAGGATTCTAACATGAGAAAGAGAAGTAAAATGGTATTTTTCTGTCTTTGGTGTGCATGAAGCAAGTTGTAGAAGTTGGAGCTAGAACCTCTGGACTGTAGAAACTAGGACTAAGTACAACCTTGAGGGAAAGGTATGTCATTCTCCCATCTCCTTGTGTAATAATATTATTGCTTGTTTCTAAGAGAACCATCAGAAATATAGCCCATTCATCTCCAGGATTGCTAGGTCAATTCTAGAGAGATCTTACTGATTATTCAGTGAGATACCTATGAGAAAAAATCCCATAACATATTGGCGACCATACTGGGGAAGAATTCTTCTCTAGTTCAGTCTCTTTTCCTACCTCTTCCTCTATTTTTGTGATTTTCTTTTGGTTCTTCTTCCTTTTCAGTCATTCCAGGGTCTAGATTTGTAGATCTTATAAATAGAGGTTATATCGAGTCATTTTGATCACTTATTGAATATAAGTACAAGAGAGTAGTACAGACTTATCTAGGAGGCTATTCTTAGTTTATGTTTGGGTCTCTTTGGTCTTGATTTCGTGAAAGAGCATTGTATGACATTGTACATGTTGGAGGAATCTATAATGAGGAAGTTTTGCAGGTTTTTCTCCCCCCTTGAGGGTTTCCCTGAGGATATATCTTGTTGCTATGTGGATATCTATCTTTCAGTTGTGATCCTTTTTCATATTAAATAATAATAATAATTGTATATATATATATATACAATATCATCTCTCTTGAAAAATCAACATGGTATCAGAGCGGGACCAGGCCTAAATCCCTCACAGGAGGTCCTGGGAAAATAAGAGAGATATCTTGCATTTGGACTCGGTGGGATTGATCTGAACAGTGAGAGAGATGGGAGCAATGAAGGAATTAGTGTCATGAGCAGTGGCACCTACTGCTACAAAGTTGGCTCCATGCTCGAAATATGAAGCCACCGACTGTAAATATGGAATTACAAATGGAAATCCCATCGTTGTGTCTTCAAATTACAATGGATACGCCCTTGTCGAAGAAAATCGTTGGGTGTAATAAATATGGAAAACGAAGTGCATGCTATAATTTTTCCCAAGACAAAAGATCTAGTAGCCTAATGCATTTGGTTAGTTCCAATAATTTATTTTCTCTTATGGGATGTGTGGAAGGCGTGGAAGAGGAGGGATATTTGGATTCCAGATCATGATCTTGTTCTCAGTGCCTTTATTATCCAATTTATCACTTTTACTGATTATTCGCATATCATCATATATTTAGGAAACAACTACAAAACAAAAGAGGTGGTGGCCGTTTTGGTTAAAAGTTAGCTAGTGATTGATAGAAAAATACTTATGATGTGTGTGGTCATGGATTATTTTCTCCCATGAATGGCCCGTTCAGGGTCTACTATGGTGGGGAGAGATCATACAATAGTGGCATTGAGTATAATACTCAATATTGTCTCGACCTTCATTCTGTTTGGAAAGTGAAGAAGCCAAATGAATTATCGAGTGCTCCTCCTTCCAACTTTAATATGGAGACCAAATGGCCTGACATAGAATGGTCCATGGTGTCCAATAGATATACATAGAGAAACATGATGAGGGTGACCCAGATTTGTGCACTGTGAAAATCCATGAAGCTTAGGGCCCCGACGATGCTCGTGATCTTGTGCATGTCTACGAATTTATTTAAAATATCATAGGCCTGATTTTCTGTTGTGGAGTTGTCGAATTTGGTGGAGATATCATGATACCAAAAGACAACCTCTATGGAAATTTGTGATAAATCTCCATTGAGATGCCAAAATAGTGGATCTTCCAAGTAGAAGTATCCACCGAAGTGTTGTATTTTAAGCAATTTATTTGATCGATGGTTTCAACGGTAGAATTGGGTCTCAGTGCGCATAGTCTTTTCAATGACCATGTCTCACCTATCTGAGGCGAGGATAATCGAGATAAGGAATATACGTTGTGAGTTGGTCAAAGATTAAGAATTAAATCATTGAATGATAATGTGAAAACTAATGGGATCAGATCGATTAGGTGATCACGGGCAGGACAAAATGGGATTTGCAATTTTCAATCTATTTAATTTTGGATGTGACTTTGTGCACCATGTGGTGCTGGTAGCAATGAAAATGATCGATGGCATCGTTTCAAAATATCCAAGTAATGGAATTACCATGAGGAAGAGAAAGAAGATGGCATTGCTTCAAATCCTCCAATGCAGATGATGACATTGTATATTGATAGAATGCCAGTGGGTTTATGAGCATGAGAATGTTGTGGGAGGAATTTGTATATTGTGAAATGAGAATTCCTTTGATGACAATATGGTGTGAATAAATATGCTAGAAAGGCTTATGAGAGAGGCCTACATAAGAATATATTGTCGTGACTATTTTATGATGCCAAAAATGATCCAATACATGAAACGTAAGCTTCTAGGGGCCATATCTCCTTCTTTTATGTTGTGGGCAGCGTTAGCACTACATCATTTTGGTATCAGTTTGGTAGGATAGGCTAAAAATTTTTGAAGGCCAGGGATAAAGAGGAGTTGTGCAACTACCATATTAATGATTTGGACTTGATCCATGTTCATGGTTGGCATTTGCATCTGCTTGGAGCCAAGTATTTGGCATAGTTAGTGTCAGTCATGATACAAATTATTCAACATTGTTAAGTATGTCACGATCACTTGAACCGCTGGTGCATGTTTATGTCAAATGTTATTCACGAAAAATGCATATGGAAAAGTGAAAGATTGGAATGATTACCTTGGGAAAAAGACAAGAGAAGAACAATGGTTTCCATGTTTTGGATTACTTGCAATTTGTCGTTGGAAGCAATGGCTAGGAAAGAGGTGATCGATTGAATGCAAATCCATTGTATATCCATTTGGGAATGCAAAGAGAATCCTCTCGAATGGAAAGAACCTTGATTTGGGTGTCTGAGTTTGTGAACGCACGTTTGGAAATATGCAAGGGGATACAATGGAAAAGAGGCAATGTTATTGTTGTGTAGAGAGGTGTTTGTCAAATTTGTTGTTGCAATTATAGAAGACGTGAGGAACCAGTGATGCACATAGTGTTCTATTGTGAATACTCTTTGCATTAATAGTTTTATTGGGCTACAATTGTGCATGCTTGCTATTCATGATAGAATCATGGTTTATAGAGGAGGCAACTAGTCAGGAGGGATAGGGTATGGATTTTGCCTCAATCATAGAGGGAGCAACCAGTGAGGTAGACTATACAATAGGGTTTGTTTTCAGTGATAGAGGGAGTTGGAATTTGAGTTTAACAAGAAGGATCCTAGTCTCATACATTACTATTTAGGATTAGAAGTATGACAAATGAGATCTTCCCTGGTCAGGGAAAATATGTTGTGGAGATCCTGAAGAGGTTCGGGGTGTTGGAATGTAAACCGATGACTACATCAATGGAATAAAATATGAATTTGTTGGATGAGATGACTTCAGAGGTTGTGGATGCTACATTATATAGGGAGATGAGTGTATCATTGATGTATTTGATGAATACACGACCATATATATGTTTTGTTGTGAACACCCTAAGATAGTACACGATTGACCCCATATGTGTTCACATGATTGCAGTAAAACATGTGATGAGGTACCTTAAAGGTACAATGGATTATGGGCTCAAGTATGTTGCAGATAGTGAGACCAGTCTACTTGGATATTCAAATTCAGATTGGGCTGATAGTGTTGCAAACTGGAAAAGTACATTGGGATGTTGCTTCACTTTAGGATCTTGTATTATTTCATGGATTGGCAAGAAGCAGTCATGTGTAGCACTCAGTACAACTGAGGCAGAGTATGTGGTAGCATGTGCAGCAAGTCACAAAGCAGTGTGGCTTCGAAAATTGCTTACTGGATTATTTGATATTGCGATGGAGGTGACTTGTATCTTGTGTGACAACCAGAGTTGTATAAAGTTGTTATAGAACCCTGTGTTTCATGATAGGTCGAATCATATCGAAATTAGGTACCACTATGTTAGGGATATGGTGCAGAAGGGAGAAGTGAGGCTCCAATATGTGGCTACTGATGAGCAAGTTGCAGATGTGATGAAAAATACATTGTCAAGGACGAAGTTTGAGTACTCTAGGGACAAGCTTGACGCAGTCCCTCTTCATAGGGAGTGATGGCTTCAGATGTCAAGATGACATGTTGTATCTATTGGAGAGCTACCCATCGACCATGGATGCATGCTAAAGAGACAAGGTACAAATGTTATCACATGGTATTGGATGTCATGCATAATATATCTAAGTTTTCTTCGGGAAACTTGATAGTTTCATGATGACATGTTGTAGCTATTCCAAAGCTACCCATCGGCCATGGATTCATGTTGTGAAGTCGCTATGGATTTCATGTGATGTATATATTTGTGTGTTCAAAAATCAATGGTCATGATCTCATGTGGATGGCAATAGTGTTAGAGTCTGTTCCAAATAGAATACCTTCCTCATTAAGAGGGAGTGTTGAGATTTTATGTAATTTCAGAATTTATTCCTAAGTGTAATTGTATTGGTTATCCCTAAGTGTAATTGTGAAAGGGTTAATTGATAAGTCATGTCTTTTAGGTATTTTAGAGTATAAATAGAGGTTATGTAGAGTCATTTTGATCACTCATTGAATATATGTACAAGTTATTAGTACGCACATATCTAGGAGGTTATTCTTGGTTCGTGTCTGGGTCTCTTTGGTCTTGATTTTGTGAAAGAGCATTGTATGACACTATACATGTTGGAGGAATCTATATTGAGGAAAGTTTGCAAGGTTTTCTCCCCCTTGAGGGTTTCCCTAAGGATATATCTTGTTGTTATGTGGATATCTATCTTTTAGTTGTGATCATTTTCCATATTAAATTTTATATATATATATATATATATATATATATATATATATATATATATATAATATTATCTCTCTTGAAAAATCAACACATGCTAGATTTGATTTTGAAGAATTAGTGTTAAAGTGCATTAGAAGCATTGGTTGTTTTCATATATGATTTTTTTTTCGATTGCTTGGTGAGTGTGATGACTTATTTCTGAAATTGGCAAAGAAAATAAATTCTTTTCCCCTCTCCAAGGCCACACAACTCAACATAGGATTCATTAAAGAGCATTAAAATCCATTCTTGCAATCAGTGTGTCAGGAGCCTCCTCTAACATAGGAGTTAAGAACGAGGTCGCATTGGGGAAAGTAGGGAGATTATACCCATCTACTTATTTTGGTGTTTTTGGTACCACTTCGATCATTACGTATACATGGGTTTCATTGGTTAATGACTTCAGAGGTTAGGTCTTAGTTACCCTGCCCTTACATGTAGTTTTACTTATGACTATTTGCCTAACCATTGATTGTTAGGTTGTATCCTTAGTGACCTTTCCTAGGGAGATAAATATGTTATTGTAGGTGGGACATGCCTATGGTACCTAGGGTTGATGTATTTTCACGGTCTCAATTCCCTCGAAGGGTGCTCACTTTAATAAAGGGTACTTGCACCATTCATGGTTGTTTCTCGTATATCATTGAAAATGCTCCTCATAACTTCTCTAGCTAACCTTGTGGGGGACTTGACCCCCCCATATGGTTTGTCTTCAAAGGCCTCTAAGCCAATTGGTTTTCTTTTTGTGTGCCTAGATTTGATTAGGGGTGTTCTCTTTGAGTTTGAGTCTAGGTAAGCCATATGTTGATTTGTGTTTTTTAGTAACATATCTTATTCACCATAGATGAATTACCGTGAGAATATCATTGATTATGAGGATTTGATCCCATTACAGAGGTGCAACCACCTCTAAAGCGATGCAACATAAGTGACAAAGACTTCGAAGGGTATTTTATTTGGTTTGAGAAGATCATTTTGGTTGAAGTAGAGGTGGTAGGCGAACGTCCTCCACCAAATTTCAATCCACCTTTAACTGAGCCAGACGCCCCTTTACTTGTCCAAGTAAGGGAATTTTTTAGTGAACCTTTCTCTTTGTTTAGTAATCCTCCCACCATGTCCATACCTAGTGTTTCATCTAGTGTATTTGAGCCTACGATCCCATCCCCAAGTGGGACAGGGKAAAATTCCCCTGGGGGAATCCTAGTAATGTCCACATTGCCACCCCTTAGCTCCATTGGACCTACAACAACCATACATTTTTCTTTTGGTTCCTCAATCCGAGGGACATCAGTTGTGTCATCATATCCATMTACTAGTATACCTAGCATCCCCACGCCCATCCCTTCTACATGAACTCCCACTTCAAGATTCTTTTCCAATGGGGGGTGGAGATTTGGTTTCATCATGGGAAGTGGAACTCCTTCCACCTCCACCAATCCAATGAGTGAATCAACATCAACAGGTGTGGGTGTGTCTTTTGGATGGAGTATGCCTAGTGGTTTTGGGGTTTTCCCTAATCAAACTAAGGGAAGTAGTACAACTGGAGGTTTTAAATTTCCTTGGGTTAGCACACCTTTCCCTAGGGGCACATCCCTTGGGGGGGATTTTTTATCATGGGGAGGTTTTCCTTTTTTGTCCACATCAGTTCCTGGGGGTTTCTTCCCTAGGACTAACTTTGGGAAAATATTTCCTGGATGATCCACAGTCCCCCCTTGGGGAAAGGAATAGACAAGTTTCCCCATGGGATGGATAATTCTGTTGTAGATAACATGTATTTTATCTTCCCTATGGATCATTCCAATGAAAATATATGGTTTCTCCCATCTATGAGAACAAAATCATAGAGGAGGAAATATAGTTCTCTCTTTGGAGAAAATTAAATGGGAGTGATGATTTTGGGAAGGATTTGGTAGAATTGTTGAGGAATGAATTTGTTCCAAAGGGAGTCAAGATTCACAACAGATGTGAATAGCCTGGAGATGGATGAGAGTCTGTAGATGCCGCGTGGAGTAGTGAAGGAGAGAATGGTTGATATACAACTTTCTATCAATTCAGGTAGATTGTTAAGCCCTAATATTGGCTCATTACCCCTTAATTAGGGAATATTACATTAGTAATGTTATTTTATTTATATCGTCTTTATTCCATTAGTTGTAATTATACCTCCTAGTCTCTTATATATACCAAGGAGATATTTTCATTTGGAATCATCTTGTACTTAAACATTTATGTGGGGTAAAAGGAGGTTGCCCCCTCGAAGAGGACTATTATCTGAAATTATATCTTTTTCAAGGAATTGAGTACTTATTCTAAGGTTTTTTGATGCTATATTGATATTTGGTTCTTAACATATGGTATCATAGATCAAGGTCTTGGGGTTTTGCTACTACATCTGAGACACCTTGGAATTTTCGCTATAACTTGTTTTCTACAATGTTTCAGAAGGAACGGTTTGGAGGACATTTAGTAGACGGATCAAGGTATGTTGGGTTAAAATTTCATCTCTTGAGGCCTTATAATTTCAGAGATACATCCTGTACAAGATAGGGTTCTTGAATCATCCTGAACTGAGTCATTGCGGAATTTTCACTATAAACAATTTTTTGTAATTTTTCAGACCCTAAACTCTGGAGGCTATTCATAGAAATTAGTAAGGTATTTGTGGTAAAAATTTCATATTCTGGGTCATCTTAAATTTGTAGATACACATTGTGTAAGATAGGGTATCTGACTAGTCCTATTGACTAGTCTCAAGAAGGTGTTCCAGGTAAAACAATCATAAATTTTTCCTAGAGTATCCAAATTGAGTGGGATTGGTTTCATTGGATCATGGAAAGTCTGTAGTATTTCTAGTACGAGTTTCATAATTTTATATCAATTATATTGTGCAGGGCACACTATAAAAGTGATATCTCCTGGAAAGGACAAAAATCAGCAACTTGTGGGGAAGTTACCATAAATTCAACTTGGCACATCCAATTTTGATCAGACCTATGGGATTATAGAGAAGAAATATCAGAGAACTACATAAAATAAAGTTTCATACCCAGAAGGGCCGAAACTTGGGATATACAATAGAAGAAAGATTGTCTAGAAGAACCACCTCAAAATCAAGGTTCAAAAGTGATACTTGGCCAACATGCCACCCAAAAAGGGAACTTCTACACCAAATAAGCCTCTAGACAATCTTACTTGGACTCTTGATGAAGGTGAAGAAATGTGTAGGGACATAAATGATTTACAAAAGAAGATAGTAACAAAAGATGAACTACAAGAGATGGAAGCTAAGTTGGAGGCAAAGATGGATGGTTTAAAAGAGGAGATCATGGAAGTATTGAAACATTTCGTAACAGAGAAGACACCTGAAAGTAAAAATGCATCCCATGAAATTCATGATGAGGAAACAAGGAAGGTGAATCAAGAATGGAGAAACTCCAACTTTGGTCAGAAGACCAACCACGTTCCTAAGATCGATATGAGGAAGTTTGATGGCAAGGACCCAATCACATGGATACTTCAGATGGAGCAATTCTTTGATCTACATAATGTGCCACATACACAAAAGGTACGAATTGGTTCTTTATATTTAGAACCTAATCAATTTTTATGGTATCGATGGCTTTGTTCTCGCAAATCACTCGTCACTTGGACAATTTTCACGGAAGAATTGATAGCACACTATGAGGATACAAGGAGCAATACCTTTTTTAGCCAATTGATGAATCTCAAGCAAAAGGGTTCAGTTACCGAGTACATTGAGAACTTCCAAAGATTGAATATAAAGGTAACTGATATTCTAGATGAGCACTTGATTGATGTATTCATAGGAACTTTAAAGGATAACATTCAACATCAGGTTGGCCTTTGGGAACCCAAATCATTGGAGAATGCATTTAAGGTGGCAAGAAATGTTGAAAGTAAAAATATGGTTATGTCTACTAGAAGGACCAATCCTAATATATATAGAGAGAACAATGCTCCTTCTTCTAAAACACCTCAACCTACAAGGTTGACACCTCAACAATTGGAGGAAAGAAAAGAAAAAGGTTTATGCTTTAATTGTGACAGCAAGTACTGTAAGGGACATAAGTGTGGTGAGAAGCAATTATTCTACATAGACTATGAAGAGGAAGAAGAACAAGAACAAGAACCATATCAACATGAAAACATAGAAGCAATTTCATCTGAAGAGTTGACTCCCACAATATCGTGTAATGCATTGGCTGGAATTAGCACTCCTCAAACCCTCAAGATCGAAGAATACATCAAAAAGAAAAGGGTAATAGTCCTAATTGATTATAACAATACTCATAATTTCATTCAGTATAAATTAGCCAAAGCTCTCAATTTCTTTGTATATCCAGTGCCAAAGTTTCAAGTAATGATTGCAGTTGGAGGAACTATCAATTTCTCAGGAAAATGCAATAAGATCAATCTTACTATGGGGGAATATGTAATGAATAGTCCAATGATTGCTATACCCATTGGTGGTGCAGATGTTGTACTAGGACTCTAATGGTTACAATCATTAGGAACAATGACTTTTGATTTTCAAGAACTTTTCATGAAATTTTCATTGGAAGGAAAAGAAATTGAGTTAAGAGGTATCACAGGGAAACCCGGTAAGGTGATAAGCTCTAATGGAATGAAAAAATTATTGAAAAAGGGGCATCAAGGCATTATTGCACAACTATGCTCACTAGATGTTCAAACATCTAATCCATCTATTCCTTAAGATCTCCAAAGGATCATTGATAAGCATTCCAAAGTATTTGAAGATATTCCCAAAGGTCTTCCACCCACTCGAAATCATGATCAGGAAATTCACCTAATTCTTGGGATTGTTCCTCATAACATCACGCCATACAGATACCCTTACATCCAGAAGAGTGAAATTGAGTGCATGGTTGAAGAAATGTTAGAGGCTGGCATTATTAGACCTAGCCAAATTTCTTACTCTGCACCAGTGGTAATGGTATTCAAGAAAGATAGCTCATGGTGTATGTGTCTAGATTATAGAGAGCTCAACAAGATCACTATTAAAGATAATTTTCCCATTCCCGTCATTGATTAATTGTTAGATGAACTACATGGAGAAATCTATTTCGTAAAATTGGATCTTCATTCAGGGTATCTTTAGAT
>ML776742.1:2184949-2200853 GCA_009831015.1 Picea engelmannii | reverse complement strand
TAAAGGAGGTAGAGTATTTGGGTCATATTGTATCTCATGAAGGTGTCAAGGTAGACCCTAACAATATTAAGGCCATGATGGACTGGCCGATTCCCAAACCATTGAAGAATCTTAGAGGATTTTTGGGTTTGACAGGTTACTACCGCAAGTTTGTTCGGAACTATGGAAGAATAGTAGCACCTTTAACGACACTAACCAACAAGGATGCATTTTCATGGACTCCATAGGCAAGTAAAGATTTTGAACAACTTAAAGAGGTGATGTGCAAAGCTCATGTCTTGACCACTCCAAACTTCACAAAAACCTTTGTTGTGGAATGTGATGCCTCTGGAAATGGAATTGGTGTTGTCCTAATGTAAGAAGGAAGGCCCCTGGATTTTGAAAGTCAACCACTCAAGGGAAAGGACTTACACAAACCCATTTATGAGAAGGAACTGATGGCACTACTACATGCATTGAATAAATGACATCCTTACCTAATAGGTAGGCACTTCAAGGTCAAAACAGATCATGATAGTCTTAAATACTTCTTGGAACAAAAAGACTATCTTCAGAAGAACAAAAAAAATGGGTAACCAAGATATTGGGTTATGATTTTGAAATCGTCTATAAAAAGGGGAAGAAAAATGTTGTGGCAGATGCACTCTCAAGAAAGGATGAAGATGTTGAGGCCCTTCTCTCTGCTATCTCGATCATCCAACCCGAATGGATAATAGAAGTAAGGGATGAATGGAAGAATGACGAAAAAGTGTGGACTCTCATTCAAAGGTTGCAACAGGATTCCAGTGCATCAGATACATTTACATGGAAAAATGATTCACTATTGTACAAAGATCGCTTATATTTATGTAAGAAATCCCAACTCAAACAAAAGGTACTATTGGAATTGAACACCTCTCTAGTAGGAGGGCACTCGGGATTTTTGAAAACATACCATAGAGTCAAGAAGGATTTTTTTTGGGATGGCCTTAAAACTGATGTTCAAAGGTTTGTGGAATAATGTTTGGTTTGCCAACAAAATAAGGTGGAAACAATTAAGACCCCAGGTCTTTTACAACCATTATCCATCCCAAGTCAGCTCTAGAAGGAGGTTTCCATGGATTTCATCACAGGGTTACCGAAGTCTGAAGGAAAGAGTGTCATCATGGTGATTGTTGATAGGCTGACAAAGTACGCACACTTTTGTGCACTCTCTCATCCCTTGAAAGCTAGTACAGTTGACACCACATTCATGGAGACAGTTCAAAAGCTACATGGCAGCCCAAAGATTATTGTAAGTGACAGAGATATCATCTTCACTGGACATTTTTGGACATAATTATTTTCTTGTTTGGGTACTTAATTGGCTCATAGCTCATCCTATCAT
Source organism: Picea engelmannii (assembly GCA_009831015.1). Classification (NCBI taxonomy): domain Eukaryota; kingdom Viridiplantae; phylum Streptophyta; class Pinopsida; order Pinales; family Pinaceae; genus Picea; species Picea engelmannii. Next base: position 2,199,487 of record ML776742.1, on the reverse strand, counting down.
CCTCAATCTTATGGACAAACCAAGATGGTGAACAAATGTCTGGAAGGCTACCTTCTTTTCTTTGTCTCTGATAAACAAACACAATGGTTCAAATGGTTACCCTTGGCAGAATGGTGTTATAACACTTCCTTTCATACTGCAACAAAAATGACACCATTTATGGAACTTTGTGGATACCACCCTCCTTCCATCACTTCTTCTCTAAAAGAAAAATCTAAGGTTCAAGCATTGGAAGATCACATCGAGAATCAACAACAAGTTCTCCAAATATTAAAGGACAACCTGACCATGGCACAAAATCGCATGAAACAACAAGCAGATCAACATCGTAGTGAAAGAAGGTTTGAAGTAGGGGATTGGGTGGTTTTAAGACTACAACCATACAAACAAATGTCCTCAAGCAAGCCAAGAAGGATAATAAATTATCACCAAAGTACTATGGCCCTTATAAGGTGTTGCAAAAGATTGGTACTATGGCATACAAATTGGAGTTGCCTGCATCTTCACGAGTACACCCAATTTTCCATGTTTCATGCTTAAAGAAGGTTATAGGCGACAAGATCCTAGTTCAAACTATATTTTCGGAACTTGACGAGGAAGGAAAAATCATATTGGAGCCTGAAGCCATCACTGACACAAGAATTTGCCAGCTAAGGAATAGATCCATTTCAGACTATCTTATTAAATGGAGGAAACTACCGGCTGAATATTCCACTTGGGAAGATGATTATTTTATACAGAAGCATCTAGAGTTACTCAAGTGTTGCGGACAACACTTGTCTCAAGGGGAGGGTCATGTTAAGCCCTAATATTGGATTATTACCACTTAATTGGGGCATATTACATTAGTAATGTTATTTTATTTATGTCGGCTTTATTCCATTAGTTGTAATTATACCTCCTAGTCTCCTATATATACCAAGGAGACATTTTCATTTGGAATCATCTTGTATTTGAACATTTATGTGGGGTAAAAGGAGGTTTCCCCCTTGAAGAGGCTTATTATCTGAAATTATATCTTTTTCAAGGCATTGATTACTTATTCTGAGGTTTTTCTATGCTATATTGATATTTGGTTCTTAACATAGAATGATCTCACTTGAATTCTCCATGGTTTCCTTTGTTGGGCTCTCATGAGAGACCAAACTACTCATGCTGAAATTAATGATCTACAAACTGAAAATACATGGTGAACCTAGAATGATTTGGTCACAAAGATGAATACCATTTCCATAAAAATATAGTCCACGAAGAACAGTGTAGGAATGAAGGAACACTTGTGATGCAGGAGCATATTCATCAAGCACACATGGAGAGACAACTCAACGCCTTAGCACGCCTTCGAATCAATTTGAAATCTTAACACTAGAGTTTTCCTACAAATATTTTTTGAACTGATTAAAAATTGAAGAAGATCAAAACGCTTGGGAGCTGAATGATCTCGAGTGATCTAGGAGTTTCACTGCTATAATTTAATGTAACATAACTTAAGTGGGAGTTAGGTTTTTTTTTTTTTGAAGTAGATAGATGTTGTAAATGGTGAAGAGACACCATTAGAGCAGTTAAAGGAAGAGGGTCGAGGAGCCCCACATCTTTTTTTATTGTAACGCATGCCCAGTAGAGGCTGTAGAAGGTAGAGAATAGAGGAGAGGAGAGAGTTGAGACTTTGTTACAGTCCAACCTGCACATATTGTAACCAAGCATTCAAATTAATAGAAAGGAACATATTTCACTGTTTATGAATTTATGTATGAAATGAATGTTTGTTTTGTGCTATTTGTGTGTTTATGTATGTTGTATATGTATGATATATTTCATCTGCAGTAGGAAGATATATTTTTCTATCTTTTTTGAGTTTGAAATATCATTATGAATTCTTTAGGCTATGCAAGGAGTGCACAACATAACATTGGAGGTTTTGTAGCCAATGCAAGGAGTGCGCATATGAACTCTGTGGATTTATAAAAAACATGACAGGAGGGTGCACCAGAGTGATAGCAATTAAGGGGAAACCTCAAGGTTGTTGAATACCTTAAAGGAGAAACTGTGTCGATGAAGAACAAGGAGACATAGTCACTGAGAACTATATAGAGCTCCGCCAGGTGGGCATTGAGAAGGTGAAAGCATGCACAAGGAGAACTCTTTGTTGGGTTCAAAGAGAATAGTATCAGAGGAAGATACTCAAAGAGTTACTGAACACTCTATAGAAATGTTCAACAAGTTGTGCATTGAGCAAAAGTTGTTGAGAAGGCACAAGAATCCCTTTGAGGAATAAAGGGATTAAAATCATAGAACTTGAGTAAGAAAAATATCAAGAGAGACAACGCAAGGAGTGTTTGCAGAAGTGAATTTAATTCAAGTTCACAAGCTTATAAGGGGTAGTGAAAGTTTACACATAGTGAAAAAGTGTGCGCCAGAGCCAAGGTCAAATTTCATTGTCAAAGCTCAGGAGGAAAAGAGAAGATGAGACCCAAGATAGTCGGGTTCGTAGGAGAAATTTCAAAGGCCACAACCTTTGAACACTTACAAAATTTCCCTAGTCCGGGAGAACAAACTAGCTCAGGAGGAGGAGCAACAAGAGCCATTGGATCAGTTGTGGGAATAAATATGGACTGTTAAATCCACATCCAGACTCCAAAGGAAGCACATCGAGGAATAAATAGATCCCAGTCGTAGGATCTGAGCGCAGAGGATCATCATTCGTTGGATCCAGGTAAAGTGCACGAGACTTAACCCTTTGTGTGCACAAGAGAGAGGACTCTTTGAAGTCTTGAAGTCCTGAAGTGATTAGGGACCATCCATCATCCAGAAGGACAGGTGGCGTAATATCCACAACTCTGGAGTGAGAGCATTTCATAAGTTTGTGGTCAAGGAGAAAGCGAAATCGTCAAAGAGCTGAAGTAAATCATGGTCATCAGTCACTAGGGGGGGTACATGTCAATAGATCAAAGACTTTGGGTGAAGGTGCTTAGAAGGTGAGAGTGCAGGAGTTGAAAACCTCAAATCCCAAATATCCTAAGTGAATCGTAGTCGTCCGATTTAGAAAGACACGTGACAAAGATCGCTAAGCTCTGGGTGAAAACACTCTGGGAGAAAGTGTGTGTGCAAGAGCTAAGACTCTCGAAGACTAAAGAGAAAAATTAAATCACATTCGTCGATCTGTGAAAGACATATGTCGACATATTGTCGACTTCGGGTGAAAGCACTCCGAGAGAAAGCGTAGGAGGAGAGTTTGAAACTCCCGAAGCCCAAATAACGAAGTAGTTTGTGGCCATTGATGTATGGGAAACATGCATTGATAGATCATGAACTCGGGGAGCAAGCGAGTGTGGAGAAGTTGAGACTTCCAAATGCTGAAGTCCCAAAGTGGACTAGAGCCATTGATTTTAGGTGGACGCATGGCGCCAGATCTAAAGCTCCCGATACAAAATACTCCAGAGGAAAGCGAAGAGTGAAAGTGTCAAAGTCCTGAAGCAGATCTTGACCGTTGATTTAAAAGGGGGCCAAATACCGTTGATATGTTCTTGGTTGAAAGTTATGAAGTCTCGAAGTCGACCAAAGATGCTAATTCGAGGAGGATGCGTGGAAGAAGATTTTCCATTTTGGAGAAAAGTCACTCTCGGAGAAAAGGGAGTGTGTTGAATAGGAATTCCCGAAGGACGGAGAGCCGGAGTTCACCTAAGCCATCCATTTTCTGAGGACAGGTGTTAGCAGATATTCCACTTTGGAAGATAGCCATTTTAGAGGAAGTAGGGGTGGAGAGTTTGAAGCTTCCAAAGCCCGAATTGCTGAACAAAATCATGATCGTTGATTTGAAAGGGACACACGTTAATAGATCTTGGAAATGTGGGAGAGCGTTCTCTGAAGACGAGAAAGAAAAGGAGGAAGATATTAGACATCGGTCAAGAAGGACCTCCCGAGATCAAAAGATCCATGGTCGCGCTTAATTGCAGGGACAGAAAGTGATCAGACTTTAAAAATCCTAGAGCGGGCCACAATCGAAACCACAGTGTTGCCAAAAGGATACGTGGAAATTGGTAGTGAATTGCGGGGAGAAAAGCGATGTGGTCTCAAACCACTCTTGGCCACCCCGCAATCACATGCTTACATGAGGTCATAGCCCGAGGTCACATGTGAAGGAAAGGACCTAGCGATGGAAGCTAGTGTCTATTATTTAAATTCTTCAAAGGGGCTAAGAAAGAACCCGCGGGTTTGACAAAACCTATACTTTGAAGGAAATGGGACCTATTTAGATTGATTGGGGTTTAATAAAGGCCCGAAGAGTGGATCTGACTCCTTGATTTAAACGATCCTAGACCGGTAGGTCGCACAACCCTGAGGGGAGAAGGGGGGTCTGCATCAAGTGGTATCAGAGACAGGTTTTGTTTACAAACAACAAAAAAAGGAGACAAAGATAGTTTGATATCGTTAAGTGATATTAAAGATTGAAATTTCTTGCAGACAACAGGAAAAGGAAAGAGAAGAAAATATGACTACATCAAGTAGTATCAAGAGATAAATTTTGTCTACAGGTTGTAGGCACAGGCGAGAAGGTGAATAGAGTTAATATGATGACATCAAATGGTATCAGAAGTTTAATTTCTCTCGTAGGCAGCAGGTGAAAGAGGAAACAGAGTGCGATGCTTTGTAAATATTGTTGCAAGGTGTGCAACAAATGGTAGTTAACTAGGTGGGATGAAGACAAAGGAGAAAAAATGGCTACTAAAGGCCATGAGCATGGTCGAAGAGGAGACCACCAGAAGAAAAGAAAAGAAGAAATTGACAAGGAGATTAGTGAGATAAAAGCAGAGATGAAGAGGCTAGCATGGAAGATGCAGTAGGAAGAAAAGGTACATTGGGCATATGAATGGCCTTTGAAGAGGAAAGCAAAGTGGCATGTCCATATGTTTTTAGCTAGAAGGAAACAAAAAGTAGTGAGAAAGTGGTCGAGGCATGATGAAAACCTCAATGGCATAAAGGAGAAAGTGATTCACATTTGTGAACCAAAGATTGGGAGGAAACTCGGTGATGAGGAGGAGATGAGATCATATAGAGATCTCATGAAATTCCAGGAGGGTAGAGATAAATTATTGGATTTACATATGGGTGATGAGATGGGATCAAGCCGAGATCTCAAGGACTGCCAGGAGGGCAGGACTGGAATCCCAATTTTCCAAGTGGACAAGGGAAATATGAGACTGTTTGAAGGTCTCAAGAGATCTGAAGAGAGTTCATATTAGTAAGGGGTGCTGACATATGAAATGGAGAAAAAGGAGAGGCCTCATCTGTATGAAGATTCATATGGAGTTGTAGGCCATGTTAATGAAGATGATGATAAGTTAAATACTTCCATCATAGAGGAGGAGGATCAGAGGATTGTTCTAATCATTGGGGGAATTAAAATATTCCTGCCAAATAGTCCAACAGAGTCTAGTACAAGTATTGCACATGAGGAGGTGGTGCAACATAAATCCAAGAGAGAGGCCATGGTGCCGAATGCTTTTAAAACTAGTTGTGTTTGTGATGTAGGTGAAGCAGAGGAAAGACAATCATAAAGGACTGTCAAAGAGGAGGAGAAGGAGCAGAAAATGATGTCTTCCCCAACAAAAAAAGAGGAGAATTCAAATGAATTTCCCACTCAATGGAAGCAAGGGATGAATATGTTGGAGGATTGGTTGGACAATCTAGAACCAGAATATGGCTTCAAGGAGACAGTCATATAGATTGCAGGAGAAAAGAATTCAACATAATTGCTCAAAAATTTCAACCCAGGAGTTGAACAGGAGATGACTGCAACACCAGAGCCTGCAGAAGAAGAGGAAGCGAACAACATAGATTTTGCTAAGTTGTATGAGGAATTGGAAGCCCTGGAGAGAAGGGTAAATAAGTAGAGTAGGCATATCCAATAGGTCAAGTTGGAAAGAGGTGGAGGAGCATACTATCCTGGGGAGCAACTGGAGGAAGTTGGAGTTGAACCAACACAAGATGATATTAAATAAGTCCATATGTCAGAGGAGGAAGCTGAGCAACAACTCAGAGGTGAGACTACAGAACTGGAGTCTGCAACAAAGTGGCCAGCTAGTGCCATAGGAGATGAAGATAACATGAAGGTTTAGACTGATCAAATTGGTAAAAAGGAGAAAGAGCACACATTTCAATGTTCCCAAGAGATGGAGAAAGAAGAGAGAATTTGGTGGAATTGCTCAAAAAATTTAGCCGAGGAGATGAACATGAGGCAACTGTAGAATTGGGATCTACAATAGAAGGAGAAGAGCATTTAGAGGAATGGCTCAAATTTTTCAGCCATGAAGCTGAGAAAGAGATAATTATATAATGTGAACCTACAACAGAGGAGAGAGCAACATATAACAAGGGTTTTGTTGATCTGTGTGAAGAACTGGAGGCCCTAGAGGGAAGGGTAAGGATTCAAATTCATCTAATCCAACAAGTCAAGTTAGAAATTGATGGAAGGGAGATGCAGAAGAATGAGATGAAGGAGAATATCCATCCAGTGGACCAATTGGACCAGTTGGACAAATAAATAGAGGAGATAAAGAGGTTGATGCTGGAAGCAACACAAGAAGCAGTAATCAGAAAAGTATGGGACAAAAGAAAACCTGCAGGAGAAGCAAGGAAAAGGAGTATATGAAAAGCTGCAAGAGAAGGTATGGGACCCTAGAGGATCTCAACAACAGAGCAGAGGGAGCCATGAGCAGGATCTCATGATTTTCCTAGCAATGGAGTACTTGATGAAGACCCCCCTTTTCCCCTCAGGGTTGCGCGACCTCCCAGTCTAGGATCATTTAAATAAAGGATTCATATCGACTCTTAGGTACTTTATTATACCCCAATCAATATACACAGGTCCTGTTTCCTTCAAAGTGTAGGTTCTGTCAAACCCGCAGGCTCTTTCTTGGCCCCTTTGAAGAATTTAAATAACAACCACTAGCTCCCCTCGCTAGGTCCTTTCCTTCACATGTAACCTCGAGCTATGACCTCACGTAAGCACATGATTACAGGGTGGAAAAGAGAGGTTTGATACCAAGCCACTTTTCTCCCCTTAATTCACTACCAATTTCCACGTATCCCTTTGGCAATACCATGGTTTCATTTGTGGCCCGCTCTAGGATTTTTAAAGTCTGAGCACTTTCTGTCCCCTAAATTAAGTGTGACCATTGATCTTGTCATCTCGGGTGGTCCTTCTTGACCGATGGCTAATATCTACCTCCTTTCCTTTATCGTCTCTAGAGAACGCTCTCCCATATTTCCACGATCTATCTACGCCTATCCCTTTCAAATCAATGGTTGTGATTTGATTCGAAAATTTAGGCTTCGAGAGGTTCAAACTCTCCACCCCTAATTCCTATTAAATGGCTATCTTTCGAAGTGGAAGATATGATAGCACCTTTCCTCAAAAAATGGATGACTCAGGTGAACTCTGACTCTCGGGCCTTCAAGAGTTTCTGTTCAACACACTCCTTTTTCTCCCGTAGTGACTTTTCTCCGAAATGGAATATCTTTTTCCACATGTCCTCCTTGAATCAACGTATCTGATCCACTTCGGGACTTCGAAACTTTCAAACAAGACCTTATCAATGGTCTTTGGCCTCCTTTTCAATCAATGGTCGAGATCCACTTCGGGACTTCGACACTTTCACTCTTCGCTTTCCTCTAGAGTATTTTGTACCCGGAGCTCTAGATCTGGCACCACGCGTCCACCTCAAATCAATGGCTCTAGTCCACTTTGGGACTTTGGCCTTCAGAAGTCTCAACTTCTCCATGCTCTCTTTCTCCCAGAGTTCACTATCTATTGATGCATGTCTCCCACAGATCGGAGACAACAAACTACTTCACTATTCAGGCTTCAGGAGTTTCAAACTCTCCTCCTGCGCTTTCTCCTGGAGTTCTTTCACCCGAAGTCGACGATCTGTTTATGTGTGTCTTTCATAGATCGAAGAATATGATTTACTTCGTCTCTTCGGGCTTCGAGAGTCTTGGCTCCTACACACTCACTTTCTCCTAGAGTGTTTTCACCCGGAGCTCACAGATCTTTGCCGCATCTCTTTCTGAATCGAACAACTATGATTCAGTTCGGCTATTTGGGCTTCGGGGTTTTCAACTCCTACATTCTCACCTTCTAAGCACCTTCACCCAAAGTCTTTGATCTATTGACATGTACCCCCCCTGGTGATCGATGACCAAGATTTACTTCATCTCTTCGATGATTTCACTTTCTCCTTGACCACAAACTTCTAAAATGCTCTCACTCTAGAGTTGTGGATCTTACTCCACCTATCCTTCTGGAGGATGGACGGTCCCTAATCACTTTGGGACTTTGTCAAGTATGCTCTCCTATGCACACAAAGGGTTAAGGCTCATGCACTTTTCCTAGATCCAATGATTGTTGATCCTCTGCACTCAAATCCTACGGCTGGGACCTATTTCTTCCTCGACGCGCTCCCTTGGGTGTCTGGACGTGGATTCAACTATCCATATTTCTTCCCACAACTGATCTAATGAATATTGTCGCTCCTCCTCCTGAGTTACTTTGTTCTCCTGGACTTGGGAAATTTTTTAAGTGTTCAAAGGTTGCGGCCTTTGAACTTTCTCCTATGAACCCAACTATCTTGGGTCTCGTCTTCGCTTTTCCTCCTGAGCTTTGACAATGAAATTTGACCTTGGCTCTGGTGCACACTTGCGTGCTGCATGCAAACTTTCACTACCCCTCATGAGATTTTGAACTTGAAGTAAATTAACTTATGTGTGCACTCCTTGCACTGTCTCTCTTGATCTTTTTCTTACTCAAGTTCTAATATTTCAGTCCCTTTATTCCTCAAAGGGATTCTTGTGCCTTCTCGACAACTTTTTCTCAATGCATAGCTTGTTGAGAATTTCTACAGAGTGTTCAATAACTCTGTGAGTATATTCCTCTGATACTCTTCTCTTTGAACTCGACAGAGAGTTCTCCTTATGCACTCTTTCACTTGCTCGATGCCCACCTAGCATATATCTATAGAGTTCTCAATGACTCTGTCTCCATGTGCTTCCTCGACACAATTTATCCTCTAAGGTATTCAACAACCTTGAGGTTTCCCCTCAATTTTTATCTCTCTGGTGCACCCTCCTGGCACGTTCTTTTCTGACTCCACAAAGTTCAGATGCACACTCCTTTTGCTGGCTACAAAACCTCCAATGTTTTGTTGTGCACTTCTTGCATAGCCTAAAGAATCCAGAATGGTATTTCAAACTCAACAAAGATAGAAAAATCTATCTTCCTACTGCAGATGAAATATATCATATATCTACAACATACATAAACACACAGATATCACAAAACAAACATTCATTGATACAAAAATTCATAAACAATGAAATTTGTTCATTTCTGTTAATATGATTGCTTTGTTACAATATGTGTAGGCTGGACTGTAACAAAGTCTCAACTCTCTCCTCTCCTCTATTCTCTAGCTTCTATAGACTCTACTGGGCATGTGTTACAATTAAAAAAAAACCACGGGGCTCCTCGAGCCTCTTCCTCTAACTACTCTAGTGGTGTCTCTTCACCATCTACAATGTCTATCTACTTCAGAAAAAAAAACATAACTCCCACTTAAGTTTTGTTACATTAAAGTCTAGGAGTGAAACTCCTAGATCACTCGAGATCATTCAACTCTCAAGCATTTTGATCTTCTTTAGTTTTTAATCAGTTCAAAAAAATATTTGTAGGAAAATGCTAGTGTTAAGATTTTGAATTGATTCAAAAGCACGTTAAGGCGCTGAGCTATCTCTCCACGTGTGCTTGATGACAATGCTCTTGCATCAACTTGTATATCTATCTTTAACACTTGGAAGTATTGGTGTTTCTTCCCCGATGGTTCTAACATTCGTAAGCTTTGGTGTTTCATGTTGTGTGTTGGTGTAGGTGCTTGGCTCATGGACTTGTCACTTTGTGTTTTGTGTAAGTGTTGTCTATCTTGGAGGTTAGGCTCAACAGGCCCAAAACATTTTTTATTAAATGAAAATAATAAAACTCCCCATGGTTGTTTCTCTTGTGACTTCGCAGTTTGTTACATTTTGATGTAGGCTTGACCTCAAACTTTGATCTACTAAATATGGTATTTGATAGCCAAGTTGGGATCAATGATCAAAACCCCAAACCCTTTTAACATAAGAAGAAAGCCTACATTAATCTTCAAAAAAAAAATTGATAAATATGCTACTGAAACTTCATGTAGCACCATTAAGGCCAAAATTTGATTATAAAAATAAGAGTGCTAACATGGGCTCCACAGGGGATGGAATGCTTCCTGTGAGCTACCAAGAATAAGCAGATTAGTGCCTGATCCACTAGGCTATGGAGTCATCAACCTCCTTCCAAACCTCTGCAACTTATTCAAATCCTGAAAATACTTTGCTGAAAAAAAAACAGACTATAACAAACCAAATGCTCGGGAAGCGAGCTTATTATCTACAATACCTACTTCTAACTGTTGAAATAAATTGCTCATGCAAAACTAAACTTCCAATGTAACCCAGTAATAAATTAGATAACAAATTGAAATCTGCCAATTTTATGCAAGGTCATGAAATCAAGGACTGCAGAGTGTAAATAACAGTCTTGGAGATCATACTTACAACCCAAGAATCCAACGTTTATGAATCCAAAAAGACAAGTAAAATGACCCCAATTCAACTACATGTAACATGCCACAGGGTCATGAAATTCATGCACAACTTCTTGATGATCCAAGAGGAAAGACTGGCTCAGTTTTAGATCCTCCTTCTAAATGCCTGAGAATGAAAAGAATCAAAGTTGCACATTTCTTCTACTGTTGCCAATATTATTTTTCTGCAAAACAAGTGGTTGTTGCAAACTGTTTTCATTACTGATCATATTTTGTTTGATTTCTTCTACAAGTCCAGCTTCAGGAATGACAAAAGAAGACTTACCGACTTCTGCAATTTGTTGGTCATCATTTGGTGATAAAGGCATGATCAACTGATTCTGTAGCTCCTTCTTTTCGCCTCCATTTCCTTCCCAAGAATCAGATCCAAAATCATCATATACATGAACAATGCTAAGAGGTTCCAAAGAAGACATGAAAAACATTTGCTCATGATCATCAAAAAGATATCCATAAAAAATGGGTTGATCATAAAAATATTTTGAATCCTGACATTCAAAATGTTTTGTTTCAAAATGATCTCGGGACTCTGGATGCATATCAACAACTTGATCTTCGTCAGAATCATAATACTTATCATAAATAGGTGTATCAAAAAAATGTGCATCTGATAAAGAATGGTTTAAAACAATTTCTTCATTCAACAAGTGATCTTCACAAAGATCATCAACAAAAAATTCTTCATGAGGATGAACACTCTGATGGTCATCAAAACTATTGGAAGAATAATGAGAACATTCCAAACCATCTTCGTTGTTATCATCACTAAACTCTTCCTAAAAAAATTTGCTAAGAGATTTTAATTGCTCACAACAATTATTCAAGAGGTGCTTAACAGAATAGATTCTCTTACAATATGAATGAAAAGTGGTATGGAAATCCTTTAGATATGAGATACTAGAGATTTGAAGAGTTTTGTACCATTGTTTCACATCACCATCTAATGAGTATCTGAATATATTCATGAGAACATCTTCATGATAGACATCCAATTGATCTATGCACTGATGAAACTTGATGAGATGTTGTGCAGGATTATCTTCATCCCTTCTACTAAAAATAGGATGAAAGTCTGTGCATTTTGAGAAAGAAGGTGCAATATTCGGAAAACTAGTAACAACTAAAAAATTGAGAGGTTCAAACATCCGATCCAAGATAAATTCCATGGCCATTGTTGTCTCGTATCATTGAAGTCACCAACATGTTATTCCTTCATGGAGTGGATTCACCATGGTGAATGATATGTAGTTTGATATATGTGTTCACTTCCTTTTCACCATCAAGAAGCGAATCTGATCAATGGTGTTCCCTTGGGGGAGATTACTTCATTTCCATCCTCGACAATGGCGCCAAAAGATGTTGGTGCTAGAAGTTGTTCCTAGACTGATTTAGGAACAAGCCTAGCATATCTTAGAATCAAATTAATTGGGTTGAGTTTTCAGGAAATTTTGAGAGTGATATGTTCAACAATAAGGCAGTGAATCCATTAAGCATGGAGACCATTAAATATAATTACCTTAACCTAACATTCTATGGTAGACAATTAAGGATAAATAAGGCATAGATCTGTTCTAAAATTGAAAAGTTGTAAATGAAGAATTCAGGAAAAACACAATTATAGGCTAGACCAAAGCAATGTGCTTTTGGTGTAGCTACAGGAAGAACTTGTAATAGCTTAGAAATCCTTTCCAAAAATTACAAAATGAATTAAATGTTTTTCATGGCATCTATTGTAGTAATCCTTACTACAATATCTTCAACAATCACACATCTAATAGAAGAAGTTTGATAAAATATGATAACAAAGAAATGGAATTGACTAACTGATCAAAATCTTTATTTATCAGTTGAAGTTCTTTGACATAGAAATAAGACATGTCTAAAATATAACACAGACCTTACATACTATACAACTCCCTCTCAACCCTTCTTGAATCTTGAAAAACTCTCTCTCAGATCTCTCGGATCTTCCTGAAATCCCCTATCTCCTTTTTTCTATAACAATTTACAAAATATATAGCATATATGGCTCAAGCCAATTGATAACAAACAACTAAAAATATCCGTTATGAAAAATCTTAGCCACAATATTTGGGAAAAATTGTAAGGTCTCTCGATTACTAGAATCTTGAGAGTCAAAAGCTTTGTTTTGAAATGATCTTTTGCTTGATATGGAAATTTCTACCAATCCTTGCAAATATGGAATTGTTATCTTCAATTGATGAATCCCAATCCACCTATAAGGTTTGACTCTTCTTCTACCTTGAAAAAAAGATCTGATTCACTGTTGAAAATTGGGTTTAAGTCTTCCATATGTTGATCTTTTTCCACCTCAAATGTTGTAGTTAAATCCCTCTAAATTTGGAATGTTGTAACTGTTGACCCAAAAATCTGCTCTGGGCTCAACATGGTGTTTTACACAATTACTTCTCCATAAACACCCCCTGATGCTATGGTTCCAGTCAAAGACAGTGGCGGGGGTCATAGTTACTATGGCCTCTGCCCTTCAAAGAGTATCAGTTGGGTCCACTCAGGGATTTGTGGGCCTTCCCATGACATTTCTTCCTCATGTCAAGGTTTTTCTATTCAATGAATACAACACTTCCAAGTGGTAGGGACCGGAACAAGCTTTTCAACAAGCTATCATGAGCTTGATTCCGAGTCAGTATGACCCATATGATGCACGCAAAGTCAAAGTCACCTGAAGCGGAAAAATTAATAGTTGTAGCTTCCTGTTATGATTCCGTTTATATTATGGTATCAAAGGGAAAATAAAACCTATACATGGTGTAGGGAAGTGCGATACCTTTCCAATGGTATATCCCGTGCTTGGTTTCGACCCCCGGTTAGTGAGAACGAGCCTTCGCAAGTTTATGACCACTTTTGGACATCAAATTGGTTGCAGTTCTTCATGATTTAAAATTGGTGGGTAAAGAATTATAAATCAGATACTCAGTGATGCCAAGCTGTAATAGACTCAAACACCTTTCCAACGACATCTTATTTGCCTCATTCTGACTCCAGATGGCCTAGTTAGAGCTGTCACAAGTTGGCCAACAATTTTAGGCAAAAAAGAGGTCCGCCAGCTTACATGACAGGGTTTCATAACAGATGAGATAGTCTTAAATGACCCTAGCACAAAATTATATTGTCACCTCGTCGAATTAATTGTCGATAAATTTCCGACGGTACCTCATTTACCTCGATTGGATATCGTATGACAAATTGGCACCTTTCGCAAGATTAGGTGTCATGTGGGCCCACCAGCAAGTCAGGGGTTTTTAAGTGATCACTGTTCCGGGCCGAATTTGAAGGCTGAGGTGGCATTATCTCAAGTTGGTGATGACATATTCCTGATTTCCTCGTCAAGACCTTTCCAACGACGTGACTTGCGTCAAATTCCGACTCCGTCTCTCCGGTCAACATTTTTGGACTGAGTCAGCTGCAGCAGAGTCAAAGTCAAAGTCAAAGTCAAACTTTGACTTGCACAAAATTCCAAAAAATATTAAAAAATTAATAAAATGTTTTATTAAAAATTTTCAGAAAAATTGGAAATTGAAGGAATGGGCACGTAGCCTCATGCAAAATGGGGAAAATTTGATTTTTTGAGAAAATTAAAAAAAAAAAAAAAAAACCTCCCTTCTCCTTTCTCCCAAGCCATTTTGGCAATTTGGCAGAGGAGGGAGAGCTCTGCAATAGCAGTCATGGCAGAAGGGGAAGGTTTCAGGCAGTAGAGCAAGGTTGGGACAGCAAGAGTAATTCAGCAATGGGTGGCCAGTCTTCATGATGCCATCTCCAAGCCATTGAACAGGTAACCCATCCTTCATTTTCAAATGAACCATGGAAAATTTTG
>ML776742.1:2126448-2147603 GCA_009831015.1 Picea engelmannii | reverse complement strand
GAGTGTGCCATAGATTTATGCAGCCTTGGATAATAACCAAGTTGACCACCAAGCTTTAGTGGTGGAAATAGAAGGTATGATTTTCAACCATCTGGTGTCTGTTTTGATTGACCCTGGTTCAAATTTGAGTTATATAGCCCCTAAAGGTGTTGATAAGTGTAAACTACATCCACAAAAACAAACCAAGCCATGGTTGGTACAGTTATCCACTGGCACCAAAAGAAGGGTAGCAGAGGTCATACCAGCCTGCCAATTGATGTTGGGTGAATTCCCCACCCAAGCAACCCTTAACATATTACCCCAGGGATCATATGATCTGTTGATTGGTATGGACTGGCTAGCCGCCCATAAAGCCAGATTGGACTGTTACCATAAAACCTTAGAATGTGTGAGCAAACAAGGAAAAAGGATAACCCTTCAAGTGATCCGAAAACCTGTCTCGGTGAGGCAAATATGAGCCCTGCAAATGAGAAAGTATTGTTGAAAGGGATGTCCCCTATATGCAATACAGGTGTTGGAAACCATAGAAGGTGACAAACCCAGCCTTGAAGACCATCCTACCCTGGGAGAATACAGAGATGTGTTTCCGGAAGAGGTACCGGGTCTGCCTCTGAGAAGAGACATTGACTTCTCGATAGAACTTGCACCAGGAGTGGTGCCGGTGTCTAGGACACCCTATCGGATGAGCACACCTGAGTTAGTTGAACTCAAATTGCAATTGAAAGAAATGATGGATAAAGGGTATATTCGACCTAGTGTGTCCCCATGGGGAGCACCAGTCCTGTTTGTGAAAAAGAAAGATGGCACCCTTAGACTGTGTATAGATTATAGACACCTCAATAAAGTAACCATAAAGAACAAGTACCCCTTGCTCAGGATCGATGATCTATTCGATCAATTGGGAGGTGTGTCTATTTTCTCCAAGATTGACTTGAGGTCGGGATACCATCAAGTCCGAATCAATGGTGAAGACATCCATAAAACCGCTTTTCGGACACGGTTTGGTCACTATGAGTTTGTGGTAGTTCCATTTGGGTTAACCAATGCCCCTGCCACTTTCATGTGCTTAATGAACAATGTACTCAGTAAATTTTTAGATAAATTTGAACTAGTTTTTATTGATGACATATTAATCTACTCTAAGAATAGAGAAGAGCATAAAGAGCATCTTAGACTTGTGCTGCAAGTGCTAAGAGAGAATCAACTCTATGCTAAATTCAGCAAATGTGACTTCTTCCAGAAGCAAATACATTACTTGGGACATGTTCTGTCCAAGGAAGGGGTAGCAGTATATCTTGACAAGATCAGGTCTATCATGGAATGGCCTAACCCAAAGGATGTTTTAGACATTAGATCCTTTTTGGGATTAGCATGATACTATAGGAAATTTATAAAAGGATTCTCCAAGATTGGTTTTCCAATCACTGCCCTCTAGAATAAGGGGACAAAATTCCCGTGGACACAGAAATGTCAAGAAAGATTCCAAACCCTGAAACATCTACTAACCCATGCACCCGTGTTGAAAATCGCTGACCCAGAAGATGACTTCCTTGTGTGCACAAATGCTTGTAAGGAAGGGCTCAGAGGAGTCCTTATGCAGGAAGGAAGTGTAATCTGCTATGAATCTCGAAAATTGAATGAACATGAAGTCAACTATGTGACTCATGATCTAGAACTGGCT
Organism: Picea engelmannii; assembly: GCA_009831015.1. Lineage (NCBI taxonomy): Eukaryota > Viridiplantae > Streptophyta > Pinopsida > Pinales > Pinaceae > Picea > Picea engelmannii. The sequence goes on along the minus strand of ML776742.1, from coordinate 2,145,922 downwards.
GCCATAGTGCATGCATTGAAAATGTGGAGGCATTACTTCTTGGGAAGAAAATTTGTACTTATGACAGATCACTGTGGATTGTGATATTTGTTTGACCAACCAAAGCTCAATGCCAGACAAGCTAGATGGATGGCCCTCCTTAGAAAATTTGATTTTGAAATCAAACACATTAAAGGGAAAGAAAATAGGGTGGTCGATGCCCTTAGAAGAAGCATGAAAACAATTCACCTGGCAGTGGTGAGTACCCGCGAGACAGATGTCAAGAACAGAGTCAGAAATGCACAAGAGACAGATCCCTTCATTTAGACTGTGACCCTGTACCTACAGCAAGAACCCACGGAGTAAAATATGAAGGCTACCAGATGACCGAAGGAGGTCTGCTCACTTACAAAGATAGACTATACATTCCAAATTGTGACGACTTGAAGAGGTTCATTATGGATGAACTACATAAAAGACCATATACTGGTCACCCAGGATACCAGAAAATGATCACTGCCACCTAAAAACAATTTTATTGGCCTGGATTGAAGAAAGACACAGCCAAATATTTGGCTCGATGCATAGAGTGCCAATAGGTTAAAGCAGAACATCGACACCCAGCAGGACTATTGCAACCTTTACCCATCCCAGAATGGGAATGGGAAACCAACTCCATGGATTTTATCACTGGATTACCAACTTCAACCAAACAAAATGATGCCATTATGGTAGTGGTGGATAAACTGAGAAAGTCTGCTCATTTCATCCCCGTCAAATCGACCTGCAAGGTGATAGATATCGCCCAGGTATTCATGAAAGAGGTATTCAGACTGCACGGTATGCCAAAAGAGATAGTGTCTGACAGAGACACAAAATTTACTTACAATTTTTGGAAATCACTGATGGTTGGTTTTAAGACCAAATTGTTGTTTAGCACTGCCTATCACCCTCAAACCTATGGACAAATGGAAAGAGTGAATCAAATATTGGAGGATATGTTAAGGATGCATGTAATGCATGAACCCAAAAAATGGAAAGACTACCTGCCATTGGTAGAATTTGCCTACAACAACGGCTACCAAGCATCCTTAAAGATGAGTCCCTTCAAGGTCCTCTATGGTAGGTTGTGTAATACTCCAGTCAGCTGGAGTAACCCTGTAAATAGGATTTCTTTTGGACCCGATATGTTGAAAGAAATGGAACAACAAGTGACTCAGATAAAACAAAATCTGAAGGTTGCTCAGAACTGACAGAAAAGTTATGCTGACCAAAAGAGAACTCCAAGAGAGTTCAAAATGGGAGATCATGTATATCTCAGAGTTAGGCCCAGGAAGAGTTCCCTAAAAATGGGAGCTTGTGCCAAGTTGGCACCCCGGTATTGTGGACCCTTTGAGGTTCTATATAGAGTGGGACTTGTAGCCTATCGGTTAGCACTTCCTCCCACAGTAAAAGCACATAATGTTTTCCATGTTTCATTACTGAAGAAATATGTACATGATGCTAATCATATAATTGACTGGTCTGTGATCCAGGTGGAACCGGAGGGATAATTTCTACTAGAACCCCAATGCATATTGGACAGAAAGGAAACCCCACTCTAGAACCGAACCATTGCACAGGTCAAGGTGCAGTGGAAACACTTTGGCCCAGATGAGGCTACATGGGAAATGGAGGATGCCATGAAACAGGCATATCCGATTTTGTTTGCATCTATACATGCATGACATGTTGATAGATAGAACATTGAGGACGATGTTCCTTTAAGGGGGAGGGAATTGTAACACCCTGTTTCCCCCAATTTGTAAAAATAACTAGACTGGCCAAGAACTGTGGCAAACTCATAAATGTGAATATGTGATGTGAATGGACCTTGTGGAAAAGGTCAATGAATGTGAATAATATTATGAATTTATATTGCAGGACTGTTGAGAGGGGTATTCTTAAAAAGAGACCATGATGGCTGCAGAAAGGCAGTGAAAGGCACCTGGAAAGGTGGCCTTAACTTCCACCGAAAAACAATATTGTATTTGGACTTCACTAGCCCGGAGAACCAAAAGCGGCTCGCTGGCCCCAAATTAAATGTCTTGCAGGCTGGTAGGTAGATGGCTCCTCAGGAATTAATGAGGGACGGGGAGGTGAACTGCCCATCCGTAGAGTCGTCAGGCCTGACCAGTGCGAGGGAAATTGTGCCACACGTAACCTCGCAAGAGGATAAGGTGTGGGGGAGAGGTGATTGGGGGCAGATGCGAGGGGAGAAAGAGAACTTTGGCGATATGCAGAGTGAGTGATAGTAGAGAGGAAGGAGAGTAACCTTCGCTCCTGTTCACTGGCAAACAGAGACGCAGTCTCACAACATCGTGGTCTCAGCTCAAGGGTGGCTAGTGGTAAATCCGTTGGGAGTCGCTGAGCCTACGGTTGGGTGGAAACGAGCACCCTTATCAGTAGTCACATAACCTCTGGTATTACTTTCTAATAAGTGTTTTGCCTTTGGCATCTTAAAATATATGTATTCTGACATTTATGATCATAAGTTGTGAAATTGTGAATGATTTCATTATAAGAATGTTTGTATGGTGTCTTGATTAGTACTGGTAGTTGTATGTTTATATGGAAAGACTACGTATGGCTTATATTCTCATAAATCATTATTTATATGCGTACTAATCTAATTCATACTTCACGTCTAGTTCTCGGGAGAGTGATACCCTTATCTGCCTCAGATAATACCCTGGGTAAACCTCCCCATAGAGATACCCTTCTCGAAAATCCCATCAAGAACCTGGAAAAAGGACGTGAAGGCGCAAGGACTTAAGAAATCCCTGATAAGTATCGAATCAACGGACGAGATCCCATCGAGAGATCAGTGGTCACTCACGACTGTCAGATCGGAAGAAGAAACTGGAGCGTTAAGCGCCTTAACCCTGAATAGGTGTTGATCGACGGACGAGATCCTGTCTGGAAATCTGTGGTCACACATGATCGTTAGATTGGTAGGAGAAAGTAGGGTGTTAAATGCCTTACCACTTTGTCTTTCTGTGTCTTCGTGGGTATCGAAGAGATCAAGATCGTAGATCCCCAAGGTCCATGAGAAAATCTGGACTGTTGATTTTTCCACGTCCAGGAAGTCATGGGAGAAAGCACAAGTTAGGAACCTGTCTGAGCCGTCAGATCTTAGCTGGAAAACCCGATAGCCGTTGGATCTGTCAGGAGATACCCGAGGGTTAAAGCCCCAGTGAATAGGGGGAAAAGCCCCAAAATAGATCTGGACCGCCTGATTTAAGGAGGCCATGTGTCGTGAGATGTCCCATTTCAGGAAATCGGGAATCGCGAACTTGGGAGTTCTGGTGATGAGAGATTGGGACTTTCCATGGTGGAAACCCCGAGACAGATCTGGACCGTCCGATTTAAGGAGGCCACGTTTCATGAGATTTCCCATTTCAGGAAATCAGGAATTGCGAACTCGGGAGTTCTGGTGATGAGAGATCGGGACTTTCCATGGCGGAAACCCCAAGAGAGATCTGGATCGTCCGATTTAAGGAAGCTACGTGTCGTGAGATTTCCCATTTTGGGAAATCGAGAATCATAAACTCAGGAGTTCTACTGATGAGAGATCAGGACTTTCCATGGAAGAAACCCTGAGATAGATCTGGACCGTCCGATTTAAGGAGGCTATGTGTCGAGAGATTAACCACATTAGGAAACCAGGGATCAAGGATTCGGGAGTCCCGTGGTCAAGAGTTCAGACTCTCGTGATGATAAGTCCCGATGAACAGACAATATTCTTTCAGAGGATCTTAGGGTCTATAATGACCGTCAGATGTGAGGAAGAGATGTCAACTTTAAGCTGGGGCACGAATGCGACTTAGGGTAAGTGGCGAGTAGATCTGGACGGCCAGAGTCCACCCACCCAGATCTATGACTGAGGCTTCATTCCAGAGCCCCTTTGTTGTTCTGCCTTTAACGGTGAGGGGGGGGGTCTGGAATGGAACGTGCAACTCTTGAACGGTCAGGATTTATTCGCCTTGATCAACAGTGATCAGGCAAATTCTGAACCCCCCTTGCCATTCTGCCTTTAATGAGGGGGGGGGGTCTGGAATGGTGTGTCGTGTGAAGTGGGACCCGTCTCTTGTCACGTCGCCCACCGTGTCGTGCTTTCCTCTTGCCACCTATAATCCACTCAACCGTGCGACAGGGCCCATTCCTATTGGCCATTTGCTAACCCTATTGGGATTCATCCCTATTGGCCAGTCGCTAGCCCTGTCGGGGTTTGGCGGTTGCAGAGTCGAACGATTCGACATTTATGTAGCGTCGAGTCGTGAATTACTGAGAGGCACCATGTTTATTTGACATGTGATCATGACCCATGATCACATGGGAGTAGACAGAGAAAGAGTTATCTTACGCTAGGCCTCTGTAGATATTTTGGGGTCTCTAATTCTGCAGAAAGCAACGAAAAACATGATTATGGTAGTGGGTGCGTTACAGCTGCATCTTAACGCTACTCATCAAGCTGTCTAGATATAGGATATTCTCTTCAAGTGGAGTTGTGTCGAGAAGTAATTCAACTTCCAACTTAAGAGAGGGAATTTGGCACTTTATGGTAAAGAATACCTCCAACCTATAAACGAGTTAGAAAGGAGAGAAATCGGTAGCATTCTTGACTAAATTTCGATACACCCAAAGTGTTGATTACAACATCAAATGCCAATTTGATTTGGCCAAATTGATCATCCATTGGAGAATAGTCTTGAGAGACTTATTGATAGCCTCTACTTGATCATTCACATGGGGAAAGTAGGGTAATGAATTTTCTTTCTTAAACCTAAGATTTGATGTCAACTCAATCATCATATTATTATGGAAGTGACTTCCATGGTCTGTGACAATCTCCTTCGAAATATTGAACCTAGCTACAATCTGGTTAAAAATGAAAAGTGCAATCATTTCCCCATCATTAATAAATGTTGGCATGGATTCAATCCACTTAGTGAAGTATTATACTACCAAGATTATATAAAAATTCCCCCTAGCCTAGGCCAGGTGGCATTTAGTGAAATCAATCCCCCACTTGATGAAGGGACCAACAACAATAACCAAGAACATGGGAGCAGGGTGTGCCTTCATCTTTCGAGAGAATATCTGGCACAGGTGACACTTCTTGACTGCCTCCATACAATATTTGATCAATGAGGGTCAAAAGTATCCAGTGTGAAGAGTTTTTTGGGTTGTTTCCAACCCAGAAAAGTGACCTCCACATGCTCCAGTGTGGCAATCGTTCAACGCAAGCTTTGCCTCCTCATGAGTGAGACAACGACGAAGAACACAATCAACTCCTTGACAATATAAAGTATCATGAATGATAATATAGTTATGTGCTTGATCAATGGAAATGGGTTGGAAGATGCAATAAGGAAAAGATCCCCATACCAAGGGTCCAAAGATGCAATAAGGAAAAGATCCCCATTGATCAATGACTCTTCGAGAAAATCATTACCACTCGCAACTGGAAGTTTCGAAATTAGCTCAATGGATACCAAATAATTATTAGACTTCGCCGAAACAAATTCCAAGTCAAATTATTGAAGAATGACTATCCATTGACTAATCTTCTAGCCGATGACCCGTCATGTCAACACATATTGAAAAGGATTCATGATGGCTACAGCAGTGGTCTTGAGAAGTAGAATGTAATGACAAAACCTTTAGACAACATGGATAGCTTCCAAAGCTAGTTTCTCAACATGAGTGTAGTTGAGTTCCGGTCCGTCTAATCCTTAGATAAGATAGTAGATAACATGCTCCTAGAGGATGAACCAAGACCATACCAATAGTAGACTCTTTTGTAGCCAAGTACAAAAATAAATCCTTGTCATAATTTGGATCACTAAGCAAAGAGGTAGAGGTCAATGCACATTTCAACACTTCGAAAGAGTGATGAGTCCCTTCATCCCAAAAGAATGGGACCCATTTTTTTAAGAGATGCATGAACCCTTTAGTTATTTCGACATAGTTGGCAACAAATTTCCAAACAAAGTTATCTTTCCTCTGTAGACTTTGAAGTTGGGGGATTATGCGTGAGGGAGGAAATTGAATTATTTCCTCAACCTTCATAGGATAAACCATGATCCCTTTAGTGGACATGATAAATCCTAAAACATGTCCTGATGTTACACAAAAAATACATTTGTTTTGATTTAAGTGAATCTGATAGTAGCGACACCTCTCAAAAATAAGTCGTAAGTGGGCGGGATGATCAGATATCTTACAAGAACATGATGCTAGATCATCAAGATACGCCTCAAATATATGCTTGAGGTCATGGAAGGAGAACAACATAGCCTACTGAAAAGTAGCTCCAATATTTTCAAGGCCAAAAGGCATTTTTATGTATGCAAAAGTACCCCAAGGACATATGAACATAGTCTTATGTTGATCCTTGGGTTTGATCTAAATTTGGTTGTACCCAGAAAAGCCATATCATCGATGATAAGATAGTTATGTGTTTTTTTATCATCGATGATAAAATAGTGGATACAACTTCTTTCATTGCATAGGTCCAACTTCGTCCTAACAAAAGATTGTAGTCGTGAAGCACATCGACTACTTCTACTCCAACACACATAGTTTTTCCCTCCAACTACATGGGGAAGGAGGGGATTATGCCATGTGGTATAAAAGAGTGGTCGTCAAACATAGTTAACAATGTTGGTGACGGATACAAATCTGTTTGGCCAATGGCCTTCCAACATGCCAATGACATAATGCAAGTTGAGGCACCCTCGTCTACCACCGTGCGAAAAATATTATGTGTCAATGATTTTGTTGCATAAATCACTACTATATGGAAAGATAAATGGTGAGGAAAATAATGTTTATAATTGATAGGGTAAAAAAAATTCATTCCCAGGTTAGTTTTCTCGGCAACACCCATGCAGACAACAATTTTTTTCTCTGTGAGGGGAAACTATGGAGAACTTCCAGAGAAGACATCGCACAATGAGTTTGTGTCAGATCCTCCATGACAGAGTAGTTATGAGAATCCCTTACGTTCATATTGTGAGAATCCTTCTTAAACACACCCTTAGGTATACGAGTCATAGTTTCTCCCACAGTCTTCTCAATATGAAGATGAGGCAGTGGGTTGGAAGATTCTTTTCCCTTGTCAATAGATTTCAACATTTCGTAATCATGAGCCCTAGTATGTAGATGAGCATATAATCTCATCATGTATACCTTTGCAGCTCCATTATTAGTATTAAGTGTGGGGTCCCCTTGATTTCACCCAGGAACATTCGTGGACGAGGAAGCTTGTGCCATATTTTTCCCTTGTGGGAAAGGGTTAGTTAACAAAGTAGGTTGTTGTTGTTCCAAAAGTTTATGGGATTCCTCAAGACAAGGGCATTGATGATTCAAGTGATTGTCTATGCAAATATTACACAAAAACTTCACCTTCTTATTCTCATTTTTACCCTCGCCAACATTGTTGGAAGCCTTTTTATCCCCCTTACCATTCTTTCCCTTGGATTTCCTCTTTCCCTAGGGTTGTTGGTTACCCTTGGGATTCTTCGACTGCAAACTGTGTAATTTTGATGTTTTGGTTATGGGAGTATCTGAACTAGGAGTCTGGATGGACACAGTTCGTTGGATCAATAACTGTTGTAACTAGTTAGCCAACTAATTTATGGGCTTACTTTGTGCTGAGCCTACTATGCCATCATCATGAGACCCAGACTTTGGTTTGGTTTTGTCAAAATTTGACTGTGGAACATATGGGAGAATATAGTACAACATACCAGATTGAGAGTAAATCAATTCCATTTGTTGGGCTCTCATAATAGCCTCTTCTTCAGAGAAGACTCTGGAAGTCGCGATGTCTTTGGAGACACAAGGCACCAAGGATTTGAGGAACCACTTGAGAAAAAATGTGGGAGGGATATTCACTTTAATCAAGCTCTTTCGACGATGTCATTCTCGTATATGATCAGAGATATGGAAAGATTTTATTTTATCAAAGTTGGATAGTAACTCACTGTTGGCATATGTTATAACCCTAAATTTCTCCATACATGCATACCTAGATTTTGGCCCTCTTACATGAAATTTTTTCCAAGCCATCACTGAGCAACTCTTCTTAAAAAAAGTATTTTTGAAGATGTATGTGCCCTGCACCACTACTTCCCATGTACACATTCTTTCTGCACCACTATATCTCGCATACGTATGCTAGATACACCATTACAACCTACGTATACTTGCAAATGTTGAAAAAATTAAAAAGTTGCAAGGAATTCATTGAGATTACAGGCTATTGGGTAGTTTCCCAACTGATCCACCACCTATAGCCCATCACCCAACCAAATAACCATCCTTTTGTCATATAAAAGGAGGTGTTGGGGTCTCATTCCAAACATAAGCATAATAACAGTGAAACTCTTCTCATTTCACATCCCCTCCTTGCCCCAAATAATTGCAGCCACCTTGTGAGATTTGCATCAGAATTTCCCATTCTTTCCTTTTTCCTCCATCATAAGCCTATTCCATTTCCCTAGAAGAAGTGTGAGAGGAGAAATATACGTGGAAGCACAGATGGATCTTGGTGAAGAGGAGCCTGGGCCAGGTTCGTGGAGCATTCGTTGATCTTGTTGTAAGTAAACATTGTGATATCAATAAAAGAAATACTTTTTCTGTCCTGAAATATGATGTGTCAAATATTTGTATTTGATTTATGATTTATTCTAACATCTAACCCATGATTTATATATGAGATGCATGTTTTTAGTTTCATTTTTATCTATTTTTGAATGCAGTCCATCCTTGGGAGGAGGCTTGTAGTCAGCGGAGCTATAGAACACGAGAGGATCGATACAGGATGCAGAGTAAAAGGTAAAGTTACCTGATCTTTTCACTTTTTCTTTCATGTATGAATGTGGGGTATATTCGGGGTAGTTAGAAAGGCATGAGACTTTTAGATAGTTATATATGCCTACATGTTGAACCCTAGTGTAGTCCATAGGGGGGTTTCCCCACTATAGCAGCATCGTATCTCACTGGTAACTAGAAATGGTTTAAGAAAACCATTTCCATGTCATTAAATTAAGAATACTCAAAGTTGTCGATATTGATATACCATTCTATAACACCCCTTATGAGAGTGCATTGAAATAAATGCAATTGAATAGAGTCATCCTTCAACGAGTTGGAGGAGCACCATAAATGAAACGTTGTAACATGATCACCTAAATATTCTCCAGGATTGCCTTCAAATTTGGGTATGCATGAGGGAAACTTAGTTGACATAGGAGGCCAATGTGGATCATGACAGATCATATCATTCAACAACCTTGACAAATTTTGCAAATGAAGAGTTTCAAGGAAAGGTAACCTAGGTTGTGGTGGATTCAAAGGAAAAGATGATCCTGGATTTTGACTGGCACCAGGTTGCCAGGAAAGTTTTCATGGCCTTGTTCAATATAAGGAGTTTGCATTTTATTCGACATTGTCGATGGATTCATGTAATTCAATGACATACCTTGGGTAGCGATTTCTCCCTGCATGGTATACCAAGAAACTTGGTTGGGTATGCCCCCAGTTGATCCTCTTGGCATGGGTACTGAACCTTTCCTAGGGTTCCATTGAGCATGGGAGGGGTTTCCCCCAATCAACATCCCTTGTTAAAGAAAATATCCTTGCCAGGGATTTCCATTACCTTGAGAGGAGAAGGCTCCTGTCATAACTCCCTGTGAAGGAACGAAGCCTTGCGTAGGGTTGGGTTGGTTAAAGAAGGGGTTTCCCCCTGAAAAGAATGTGAACGATGAGAAAGTGTTGTCTCCAAAAGCACAAAACAAAGATAAAGGAATAGACCCAACCAGAGTCATATAGGACTAAGACCCATGAATCCCTCCACTAAACAAGGTTGAACTAGTATTAAGCCTATATGGTTGTTGGAAAGAACCTCCAAGAGAGGGGGACAGAGGAGGGATATGACCCCCACCATAAGGGATAACATTAAACAGAGCAGTGGTTCCCATGAAGGATCCTTGCAAGGGAGCACTAGAACTCCCTACCCCAAACTAATAGTCTGTAGAGTAGAGTAAGTTAAAGTCGAGATTGTATTGAAACCTGCCATTTTGTATGTAAAAGGAGTGCTATGCACATTATATATAGTAGGAACATTGTTCATACTCATTATAGAGACTGTGCCACTTCCCAAAGTGGTAGGTGTTTGATTAGACACATTCTTTCTATGTGAAGGTGGAGGAGGAGGTACAACCCCTCCTCCACCTACAGTTGGGATGGGAGTATGAGGACTTCTAGTAAAAGTAGTATTATTCACTTCCATATCCAGTCATCTAAAAAAATGATGATCGAGAGAAGTCACCTCGGGAGGGGCTACCTAAACAAGGATTGGCACTAAAAGATAAGTGATCAGAGGGTTTGTAGGCCTCAAGCCTTCAGCTTTGAGGTCAGAAACACTAGTCTCCTCCGGTGCAAGAAAGTATTCTTTAGGAGAAACCTCAGGTACTATTTCATGTTGACCAGTCACTTCAAAAGAACCCCCTTGATCTAGCCTTTGCCTCAGCGGTGGTAGAGTTAGCTCCAAAGTAACTAGATATATGCCCTGAATCCTACGTGAATGATAGACCTGTTGATATTTCACCTTGTGAAATGATCAACCAAAACTCTAATGTCAGGCTAACGAGAAACACAAAGCACACTAAAATTTCCTAAAGGTGAATCAAGTAATCAACAAACTAATAGGAAGAACAACTACGCCAATCAACACTAGAGAAACTTATTGGTGCAAGTGTAACTCAAACACGGAAACAGCCTTTGGGTTTACTTTGCAAAGTTTGATTCGACGTCTGCTCTAGGTATCATCCTATACCCCCACAGCCACCTGTGTAAGTCCCTACAAAAATCAAACTAGGTTTCCATCTCGTAGTTAGTTACGAGGCAGGTACAATCGATAGTTGGGTTGATCATAATGAGAAAGATAACAAATTCTAAAGCCTTTCAAATGTACCGAAGGAAAATGGTCTGAAAGAAAGCTAAGGATCTTGAACAGATTCGAGGTCCATGAAGATCCATAGTCAAATCTGGTCAGCAAAGATCCCAAGAATGACCCTCAATATAATATCCCCACTACGCTTGGTCCATATTTGGAGGGGTTATCTCCTCTACTTGTCCTCACACGACCTCGTGTTTAGCCCCTGTGTTAGAGGGGGGTCTCGACTAACTGTTACAAAACTATGATTTTACACTCCCTATCAAAAAATCTTAAGTTTATTTAATCGGCCTTGAAGAGTTTCCTCTCCACATATATTTCAAGGCCATAAAGCCTAGACTACTTGGTGTACCCTATAAACAAAAAAATTCCAGCTGATTTTAGCATTAATCGTCTATTTTAATAACTTGATTACTCAAGGGGAAAATTGAAGTGAAACTCGTGGTGTCCTTGAGAGATGAAATATAAGAGTTAATAATCTTTTATAACATTGTTCAAAAAGAAAACTACGTTCTACAATTGAAAAAGTGGATTTTTAACTTTGAAGGTGCAAACTTTTCAAAATATAGACCAAGATCCTAAAATGAATTTTTTCCTAGAATTATGTTTTTGTTTCAAAATGAAATGAAAACTACTAAAACTTTCAAGGATAACTCTTTTATTTTATAGAAACAACCTAAGCTACTAACACCAAACAAACATGCATAATAAAATGCAAATGTAGTTAATGAACTACAACAATATTTTTTATATATATGCTTAGAAATGAAAATAACAAGCAAATGATATATTTTCTTTTTCAAATAATAATCTAGAAGAAGGAAGACAATCCAAATACTGATACAGACCCTAAACCACTGCTTGAAAGAAAGGATTCATTGGAATCCACAAGAGGATCTAAATTTCACAAGTATAACCTTAACCTTGACAACAAACATAAAGAGATAAAGAAACAAAAAGATTTATTTATAAGTTCCAAGATAATATAAGCCTTGAACCTAGCCAAACACAGTCAACAGAGACCCAAGAAAATCAAGAAGACTTGAAAATCCAAGGGCTTCCTAAAAGGAAAGAAAATCATTTTGAAAAATCTCTTCCAGATGACATAGACTTGTGTTTATCACAATAATCCTACATATGTATGTTGGCTATGTATAATGCAGAACACGTATGTACACGGCCTGGGTATATATCAAGGTGAGTACATTGCTGAAAAATTTCAAAAAAGAAAAAGATTCAGACAGAGCACTCAAATCAGGAAATCTAGTAAGCACATGTAAGGTGACCAGAGTCCCAAAAAGACTCATAAGACTTCAACAAACAGGAATTCAAGCCAAACAAATTTATCCTAAAAAATAACCCTAGAGAGACTCCCCAGTGGAGTAGCCAACTCTTCTATGGGGAAAATCCCCCTAATCTGGGTCTAGTGACTAGGCAAATCCTTGACACCCTAAAAGACATAAAAGGTTCTATTCTACCCCAAATCACACACAATATTATGAGAATTAAGGGAAGATAAATAATATATAAATCTGTACCTTAAGTCCTTACGACTATTTTCGATCCCCTCTAATTGTTGTTTGTTCCAAGACTGTAGACCTCTTCTCAAAGATAGCCTGAAACAATGCTTACAGAACAAACTACGGCAACAAATGCTTAATTATCAAGATTATCTAAGATTTAGTTATTCCTAAAAATATTTATAAACACAAGCACATAGACATAAGATCTGGGACAAGAAAAATGATCTTTTATTAATAGCAAAATTGGAGGTTACACCCTGATTTTTGTTGGCGTCGCTCCACGGACCTCCCTTGGTTTCCTCTACTATGTCTCTAAGGGCACTATTCCCAATAAAATCTTCACCACCAACATGCCAACATAAGGGGATAAGGATGGATGGTATAAGGAAGATGGATGGAGGGAATGTTGAGGATAAAACTTAGAGAAAAATGCAGAAGGCTTGGGGAACAAGGGAGAAAATTTTGCAGAGTTCTCTTGCCTCTAGTTTTATATATCCAAATGACCCCCCATAGGGACCTATTTATATGAGAAAAACATGGTTAATTCGATTCCAAAAGGGATACATTAGGTAATATGGTTGAAAAACCTAAGATAGCTCGTAAACTCCATCGGAAAGTGCGGATTTTATATTTTTTTGTTAGTTTTTAGAGTACACGTGTGCTTTCAGTAGTGTAGCAAGCATATGTACGTAGGATTTTAGGTATGAAGCTAGAATATGTACGTGCTCTTCCTATATAAAAGGGCGCGTATGCCAAGCAAAAAGTTATTTTTTAAGAAGAACTCCATCAAAATGGGTTGGAAGATGTATGAATGAGTGGCCCACATCAAGGATGCACAAAAGTGGAATTTTTAGCTATAAAAATCAATTAAAACCAAATTTCCAACACTCATGATTTTTTTCTTTCTATCCCCCTTTGACATTAAGGATAACTCCCTCTAAAAATTTCTCTCCCCCTATATTCTTCTGCAAGATGTCATGTAGATCAATATGGATCTTCTTGTATATGATTTATTTCCTCTCTTTCAGTGCGCATTGTCAATTGGTGCTTCCTGTTGTTGTAATTCATTATATATTAAAAGAATTCATGTCAATTTTCCTTCATAACTAGACTTCAAGTCTACATGACTTGACATGTCTTCACTGAGCTGACATCAATGACATAATTATTCAACAATTTTTACTTGATAGTATAACTCCTCCTGATGGTTTATCTCCCCCTCTCTTGTTGTGCCTCTCATGGCTTACCTTCTAGTGACTAGCTAGTTCCACCTGCCAATATTATTATTTTCTGAGTCATTCATCTTGATGACAATCACAACGAGTCTTTCTGTAATTTCTATTGAGCTCATGCTTCATCTACTGTCATGTATCTTCTCTAACTCATGTCAAGTATTGTATTCTATACCTGTCGAATATATCATGAATTCATCTTTGTCCAAGTGTCACAAAATTTTCTATGACTTTGCTACTCAACTACGCACACTTCTGACCCATATGTCATATTACTATTCTAAAGACTTATGTTGCAACCAATCACCACATATTCCTACTTCTAAATTTGAATTAAATATTTCCACTAGTCTTCTCTATATTCAAATCAAAATCTACAAGTCTGCATGGGGATGAGTTCTGAGACATTTTGAAACTTTGTCATCAACCCACTCTGAATATTCCTTCTAAAAATATGCAAACACATCAGACTGCTCGAAAGATAGTTCTCTAATATGTAACTATTTCTTAGACTCCCCCTCTTCAACATTCACATTTACTGGGAGTCTCCAAGATGGATGGCTTAAAACAATATATAATCATAATCTGTTGCGGGATCATCATTCTTAATTTCGACATCTTCCTCTTTACTTGTATATTCATCATGATCTCGCAACTATGTAAATCCTGTGAATATGATCTCTGGGATTTTTTCATTCACCCATTCTTCCTGTTTTTATTTCCTTCTCCAAATTTTCTTGTACCTGATAGCATTGTTTTCTTTCATATAAGTATCCATCATGCTTATACAATCATGAGCTATGTGTCCATAGTTATGGAATTTGTAACATTCAATATTGTAGGAAGCCACATAAACATCTCTTTCTTGAATATTTCTTCCATATGATATGTAATCTATAGCATTATGTCCAAAGTTATTAAAAACAAAACAATAACCTTGAAAGAAACTTTGATACCTGGGAGAAAATGACATTCTTTGTGATGTAGTCCTTCTGAATTCATGCCTTGGCTGATCACAATCTTATCTTCTATTATTTCCTTCACAATGATTGAAGCTTCTTTGATACCTGAAAATGAATGATCTTCTTTGATATCCATTTCTTCTGTAATCTTCTTCCTGAATATTCTCCATTTATAGAATGTTCTCCTTTGAGGGCTTGCATTCTTCCTTCTTGATAGGGCTTTGATGACTTCCACATAACACTTATCCTTCTCTTCATTCTTCCTTTTCAGCAACCTATAACATTTCTCTTCAACTTTATTTACAGGGGGTGTAGATATTTATCTCTCTTCAATGTTATTTATGATCTTGACAACTTCAACCCTTAATGTGACAAGTTCTTCTTCAATCTTCTCATAATCTTCTTCCTTCTTTATCATCTATATCTT
Source organism: Picea engelmannii (assembly GCA_009831015.1). Lineage (NCBI taxonomy): Eukaryota > Viridiplantae > Streptophyta > Pinopsida > Pinales > Pinaceae > Picea > Picea engelmannii. The sequence continues at coordinate 2,130,791 of ML776742.1, read as the reverse complement.
CATTACTTCTTCCATTCTCTTTGCCTCTTTAAGTTGGGTCTTCAAGGATATGATTTATTCTTCAAGTATTTTTTCTTGTTGACTGAATTCTACTTCAATCTTGTTTAAGTCCTCAGATATTTCCTTAACATGACTTTCCAAAATCTCTTCTCTCTTCTCTGCTTCCTTTATTTGTGATACTATTTTAGCTTCCAAATATTGTTTTTCTTCCAACTATTCTTTTAGTGTTTCTTCAATCCTTTTGGCTTCTTCTACTTGAATATTTAGATTCATAATCATCTGCTAGAATTTTTTTAAGTTGGTACTTTGAGAACCTTCCTTTAGCTTGATCAATTCTTCCTTGACTGACTTTCTTTTATCCCTTTCTCTTTTTACCTCACTTAAGGAGTTGATCAGTTTTTCTTCAAGATCTACTTCACCTTCTTCTTCTGAATCTTTCTAACATGGTGATATTATTTCTTCTTGTTCTATATTGGTATCTTGATCGACATGTTTTGGCTCTGTGATAAGAGGATATTACTTAAAGTAGAGATTATGTATCTTATACCAAAGCTCTTTGTTTGGTGAACATTGTTCCACTTTGACTTTTACTGAATCATGCAATCCATCTAGAATGACATCCATTGATATTTTTTTGTTCCTTTTTAATTACTTCTTGGCTGCAGTCTTCAAAGGTTTCTTTGAAGTGGTGTATCCTATAACAACTAATTTCCAAACATCAAATACATCTGCATGTAAAAATATTTTCATCATGTGGCTCCAAAAGGCATAGTTCTGACCATCAAAAATTGGTGTTTCATTATCTGTGCACTCCATGATCTACCTTCCAGTGGTTAGACAATTTCTGAAGGACTTTCTCTGATACCAATTGTTGGAATATTCATCAATACTAAGAGGGGGAGTGAATCAGTATTGAGCACTTTTTACCACTTTTAACCAAAACATGTAAACGTCAAGTTATCAATAGTTTATCACTTATGATTTCATTTAAAATTTCATGAACATATAACCATAAATAGTACCATTCAATAATAAATCACATAATACACAGTGCACAAAATAGTTTTACGTGGAAACCCAAATGGGAGAAAAACACATAATTATTTCTTATATATATGAAGATTACATTCATAGGAAGCACCAACTTCAAAAATTCTCTAGCGTTAGCTGGAAGGAGGCTCCAACCCCCTGATTTACAAGCTCCAATGTAAAGGAAGCTATGACTCCCTAAATTATCCATCTCAAAATGGAAGGAAGCTCCAATGTTGCAACCTTTTTTTATCACCTTGAGATGGCTTCTCTTGATGATGTGCTTGAGAACTACTCCTTATTAAAGGTGGTTTGAATCCTTTCTTCCTTTGTTCCTTTCATCCATATTTCCTTTCTTCTTATCATCCCAGGTATTTTGGAAATTTGGCCTTCCTATGTTCTTCTCATACAAATACTTGGCCTTCCTTATGGCTTATTCTAAATTCTTTGGCTCATCAAGCTAAATTTTATCCTTGTAGAAGGATGGTGGTCCAATCAAGAACCTCTGATTTTTTACCTTCTTATCCTTGATGAAGCTCACATACCTGAGAATTTCCAAGAACTTTCTCTCATATTCATCCATGGTCATGTTCCCAAGTTTGAGTTCAAATAACTCTTGCATTTTCTTGTCATAATATTGCTCTGACAAGTACTACTGCTAAAAATATTTCTGGAACTGCTTCCAAGAAATTATCCTATCATCTAAGTGCTTAACTTGATTCAGTCAATCCCACCACATATATTCCTTTCCTTGAAGGTCATATACTGTGGTTTTGGCTTCCCCATTTGATGAGTAATGATGTAACTGGAAATATTTTGTCATTCCCAACAACCATGCTTCTCCATATTCTACTTTCTTGTTCTCTCCTTCAAAATATGATGGATTGATTTTCCTCAATTCCCCTTGCAAGCTATCTGATCCATGTCTCCTTCTCTGGTGTCTCACAAGAGACACACTTGGAATGCTTACCGACCTTGAACATAAATATGATATTTTGGTCGAGTGCCCTTGGGAATGATGAAACTAGTTCCTATAAACACTCCTTGATTGTCTATGTCCTCCATGATCATCTCTCCTATCTTTAGATCTAGATGCTTCCACTTGCCTTGCACTAGCTTCAACCAATCCCACCACATAGATGCCTTTCATTAAAGGTGTTAGGTTGTGACTTTGGCTTCCACATTTGATGATTAATCATGTAACTGGAAATATTTCCTCATTTACAGTAACCATGCTTCCTCATCTTCTTCTTTATTGTTCTCTCCATAAGAATATGGTGGCTTGATTTTCCTCAGCTCCCCTTGCAAGCTATCTGATCCATGTCTCCTTCTCTGATGTCTAGAAAGATACATACTCATTCTTATTTCTAACCTTTAATTTGCATATTCTCTTCTTGTCAATTTACCTATGGAACGATGACATTAATTCCTACTAACACTCCTTGATTGTATAGATCATCTATGATCATCTCTCCTATCATGAGATCTAAATGCTTCTACATGCCTTTCACTAGATTCCTTCTTTGTGCTAGAATATTTGTTGACTTGATTGTGCATCATATGAACAATATTTATAGTATCTCCTCCTAATATTTCATGATCCTTTCATTATCATCCCTATAGCTCTACACTTTTCTTTGTAGGCTTCTCATAGTTACAGGCTCTTATCTATCTCTTCTTCCATTAGATTGAGTCTTAACATTAACCATGCTAAAATGTATACCTATGATATTTTCTTTGTGTTTGTATGACCCTTGAGAATCCTACATATCTCTAGTTCTCATATAGGAACTAATGGATTCTTTCATGTATCTCTAATTCTGCAAGAATGTGCATGCAATAATTGTTGTTAGAATTAAGCATATTGCAAAAAATTATTAATTAGATTACATATTATTCTTCACATAAATTTATGAATAAAATAATGAAACAACTCATAATATGATTCCTTAAACACATTCTTCTTTGAAACATCTCTCCAATGGATGTACTCATGCCTCATTTGGAGTTCTGAGAAAAAAGATACAACATTTACATGCTGCAATTTTCCACCCACTTATTGCTACAAAAAACTATTTATTACTTCCTGAGAAATTTTAGTTCCCAATTCAAAATGTTGGGTGGATATATGTATTCTTATCCCCAAGAAATCTCTAACAACTATTTTTTTTCTCAAAACTGAGCTCTAAGCTGAAACTTATGGTTCGAAGAAGTTTTGACTATTTTTCTCAATTTATCCATGTATGCTACAAGTGTCTTCTTTCTCTTCTTGCATATTTTCACATACCTAGATCCAAAATCTATCTCCATGGTTGTATTTTATGGTTCTTAAGCTTTCCATATATTACTATTGTTCCTAAAATTGACTTATGAGAAAGGAGTTATGCCCTTCGGAAGTAAACTAGTGCCAAAACTTTACCTTAATTGTTTCAATTGTAACTTTCTCATACACGCTCCATTTTGCGCCCGTAGTAGCTCATTGTATAGTTCTCTTCGATTTAATTGATTTTAGATGTAGTCAGAAGTGTACCCTGGTAAACTCTAGTCTTAAATATTTTATTTCCTAAAAGCGTCATTTAGGGCTTCAAAATTGCCTCATAAGTTCATGACCTTAAAAAAACTAAAAAATTCATAGAAATGTGATTGTTTTATTGTTATAAAATCCTTTTAAATATGATTTGTTGATCTCAAATCGGGTTAAATATAATATTTTTATATTCTTATCCCTTCCAAATCCCGTAGATCAATTTCTGCATTCGATCGACAACTCAACACAATTTGGACCGTTGATCCGAGCTCCATCGATGATCAACGATTTATTTTTGTAAACAAACTTTCCCACCAAATTCCCTGATGCCTGATCATTGTCCATTGGCCATCATTTGTTTCTCTTCATAAAAAAAAATCCCATGAACCTCATCTATCCCCCACCATCGGTGATCAACCATCAACGAATTCCTTTCATGACCAACTTAGTTACAATTTTGTCGAACCCCGACCATAGGTCGCCAACAATCACTTGTCTAACGTATTAACTATGTTGATGTGGCATGCCACGTTATCCCAAGCTATAAACTTGGATGATGTGGCATGAAACATCTGTTAGGGTCCTATAAATTATAGAAAGTTTGATTATTCAGTTTCTATATGTTATTGTTCTGATGACAAAAGCTCTTGGCTTGCTTGGTTTCCTCGGATAGTTTGGCCTCTCCCGCCATCGATTTTACCCAATCCTTCATTCACTTCTATGGAACTCACTCCCCTATCTATTCATTTTTTGGGTCACATCTCATCCACCATCCACTTCATTCCCC
>ML776742.1:2066823-2106906 GCA_009831015.1 Picea engelmannii | reverse complement strand
TCATCTTCTATTGATATAATTTTCTTAGGATTATAAGGTTCATTTTGGATGAAAGCATAGATGCTCTCATCACTAGGGAATACCTACCATGACTCTATATTTTCAGGGATGTGCGAACCATATAGAGATTGAAAAGTACAATCAGGTCTTTGTGGTAGAAGTTTCCAAGTAGGAGAGGCTGCAAAAACAACTAACCTATCATCCATTGAGTTCAATTCCCTTTTAACATGAGTGATGTTGAAAGATAAAAAATTTGATATAAGTGCCCAAATAGTTTGGGTATAGTGTTTCATTAAATTGTTGCTAGGAGATTATATCTTACATAAAAGGCTTACAACAAGTTTGGAATCCCCAAAAACTATGAGATGACCACAATGCAAATTATAGGCATGTAATGTACCCCCAATTTCCCAAATAATAATAAAAATTGTTAGAGGGCATTAAAGTCCCTTGAATCTTCAACATTGTTTGCATCACAGAGATAATCCATTATATATATCTTATTCCTTTAATGTATGCATAGAATTTTTACTTCTTTTTCATTAATAAGTTATCATTAATGAATTTCCATTGATGTCAACAATATAACAGTTAGCAGAGAATGAAAAATATCAAACAGTATGCAGAGATTCAAGCTCATAAGAAAGGACATTAATCAAATCTCAGAAGGAAGAACACAATGTAGAAATGTTGTTGGGATCAAAATCCCCACAGGAAAACTACAAAGGATTCAAGGAAGAATCATGCTCAATCCTCAAATATGGATGAATACCTGGAATCATCTTTCCAAGATGTTTCTAATGACTACTTCCTTGCTCAATTTTGAGCTTTGAGCAGAAATATATGATCCTTTAAAACTTGTGTCGTTTATCTGACACATTCCTTGTGCAGTTGATCTCTTTTATCTGAGCTAATGGCTCTTATATCTTTTTTGGACTCTATAAAAAAAAATCGAGGTCTTCAATACCTCTTTTGAACCAGGTTCAAACCAGATGAAACTCGCAGGATTACTTCCTAACCCCTTTTCCCTTCTTTAACATAGTTTTCGGGCACTGGCCCTTTTTATTCATCCATAAAATGCATGTGAACATGGGATGTGGCCCGGTGCTATCAGAAAGGTGGTTATTCGGAGCCTTGAGAAATTTGGGGCTCTAGAACTTCGGCTTCAGAAGCTCTTACTAATTCATGCCTTATTTCTCTCGAACACCGAGTTGGAAAACTTCATGAAGTGGGGTGGATCAACGGTCCACAGCTTCTTCAACAACCGATGATTGGGATTTATTACGGAACTCTGAGCTTCAAAATTTTTGGGTTGTCCATACTCTCCAACCTTCGAGAGTTCCCAGTCTCCAGAATGTGGTATCAGTTGCCACGTACTTCTCTCGATCAACGATCGAGATTAACTCATGCTTCCAGGAGTTCTCGACTCAATGCAATTGCAACACAATTTCCTTTGGAGTACAAGTCTCCAGACCTTGGGATCAGGTGCCATGCATCCACTGGGGCCCACGGTCTCCGTGATTGAACTAATAAATACTGAAAATGTCACTTCAACTTTAGTACTTTTCAAATTGTGGGGACATGGGTTGGCGGTTTTGGAGTAACCCGCTAATCCTTCCACAATTATCCCCACGCTGACACATACCCCTTCTAGAAAACTGTGTTTTGGATTGCGGGACCACCCTATAGAATTATTTGTCATGCAACTTTGATCTTTGCAATGCCTCTCGGCCATCAATATTGATAGATCGTGATCAAAGTTAATGCAGCCCGATCTAGCTAACTTCTTCTCCAAGTTTAACTACCTTGTGCCCCACCCAGAGCTTTTTGCATCAAAGATGGACCATTAGATGAATTCAAGTTGCTTGAGTTTTATTTGTGGAATCTCACTTCAAGAGAATTGAGAATTGGGAACGAATAACCCAAATTCTCGAAGGCCGAAATGAATCTTGACCATTGATCTAGAACTGATCATAGTCGTTAGATCCAGGAGGAGGATATGTGCTGCGACAAGAGATTTACATCAGTAGACCATGTCAGTAAGGACATGTGGAACACTTAGATGATGACAAGTGTTAAGATGAAAATGGAATTTCAGGTACGTGTGAGTCAAAAATCTAAGTGACACATGGCAGCCACTCGGCCAATGCCAAGTCAGCAATGACGTCTAAAAATTATGTCACTTCGAGAGTATGTACTTTGAGGGAAACTAGTTTCTCACACTAGAAATTACCTGAAGTGTTGAAGGCCGAAGTTGATGCTAACCATTGATCTAATTCATAACTCAAGTTAAGTTTTTTCCTTGGCTTATTATATTGTTTGATTTCCATTAAAATTCTAGCATAGTTTAATAAACCCTCGTTTTTCTTCTTTTGTAGGTTGTGCAAATCGAGATAATTAGATGAAGGAAACATCTTGCTCGAAAGGTATTCGAGTTCTGATCTATGCACACATTACCTTGGTTACATATAGATTCTATGTATACTTCTTAGCACTATGTTTACAATACAAGAGGTTGTGGATTCTTTGATCTATTGTAATCCAACTGTAATATTTGAACAATGATCGATTGAATACAATGGTTTCTTTTGTAAGATACTTTGAATTCATCACTATATTTATGTGGTGATGAAGAATGTATTTAGACTGTTATTCGTGCTATCTATTCTCTGTGGTAACTGTGTATGTACACATTTATACGGAAATTCAATATATATTTACCACCATCACATTTCAAATAAACAATATATTCAGTATCCTTTAACTATAGTAAGCCATCATATTCCTAACAAATAAAAATCATAAACATAACATTGAAAAGGAATGCAAGCCAAGATACATATCTGAAACCTGATGTTGGAATACAAATGGAACAACCACGTTCCACCCAACCATAGAACAAAACAACCAAGTTCACATGTCCTACTCACCCGCTAGCCTGGCCATGAGTCCATAAGGGAAAAACTGAATGATCCTCCTTAGATATAGTCACCATCCGCAGATCCGAAAATCCTGTGCCTCACACTAATAGTGTTCATAACAAAAAATAGTTTATTTTCCCCAACATACTAAGCAGTGTCCTACCTCCTCCATATGTTGTTTTTTTTATATGCATCATTGTGCCTAGGTATTTCCTTCCCTCCTTGGGAAATTTGCATCTTTACAAATCCCTGATTTTTAGGGGCTGCTAGTGGTCAAATTCCACATTTCCCACTTTTAAAAATCATCCTTGAGGTAACTCAAACCCATTCCCCACTCATGGAGTCATGGTCAACTATTTTTAACCTGGTTGTTCCATTTGTCTTCCAGCATTTAATTTACTAAAGGTTTGTCTTACACATGTGTCAAATAAAAGAGGACAGTTGGGCAAGTCAAATCTTTGCCCAACAATCATCAAATAATTAATTACAACAACCAAAATTCCAAATTCGGATTTTCCATAAATGGAAAATAATTTCCAAATCTGAGTTTTCCAAAAGTGGAAGTTTATTTCAAAGTTCACTTAGAATTTAATATTCTAAAATTTGAGGATATTACATCCTCTCCCCCTTAAGTACAACATTGTCCTCAGTGTTCATTCCTCTCTCGGAATAGGGTTGGATAATATTTCCACAAATATTCATCCAATTCCCAAGTGGCCTCCTCAGGGATAAAGTGCTTCCATTGAACGTTTACGTGGGCGATGGCTATGTTCTGTAGTATTGTTTCTTTCCTATCCATAATGCATAGAGATTATGCTTGGAACTCGCCTTTTGGTTCCACCTACACCATGTTTCAGTCAATGATGTGATTAGGATCATGAATATACTTTTTTAATAAGGAAACATGAAAAACATTATGAACTTTTAAGTTTGCAGGAAGTGCTAGTTGAAACACCACGGGTTCGATTCGAGTTAAAATATCGAAGGGGCCACAAAACCTGGGTGCCAACTTTGAAAACTTTCCTAGCTTTAGAGAGCTCCTCCTTGCTTTGACTTTCAGATATACATGGTCCCCAATTTGAAATTCCAGGTGTCTCCTTTTTAAATCTGCGTATCTTTTCTGTCGGTCTTAGGCATACTTTAAATTATTTTGTACCCTTTTTAGCATTTTCTCCATTTCCTGGAGCATTTCTAGTCCCATCATAAGACTGTCAACTAGATTATTCCAGCTAATCGGGGTTGTGCATTTCCTTTTGTATAATGCTTCGAAGGGACGCATCTTGGCTGATGTCTGATAGCGATTATTGTAATCAAATTCAACTAAGTGTAGGTACTCCTCCCACTTAGTTGGTTTCGTTCTGACGTACATTCGTAAAATGTCTTCCACACTCTGATTTGTTCATTCGGTTTGCCCATCCATTTGTGGATGACAGCTTGTGATGAAATTCAGGTTAGTATCCAATCCTGCAAACAATTCCTTCCAAAACTTTGACGTAAATTTGACATCTCTATTGGAGATCATCATCTTAAGAATTCCATGCAATCTAAATATTTCTTTCATAAAAATTTCAGCAATATTAATTGCTTTATAAGTAGATTTCATAACTTTAAAATGTGCAGATTTGCTAAGTTTATCAATAACTACCATAATCGAGTCATTTTTCTTTTGAGTCTTAGGCAAACCTATGATGAATTCCAACGAGATAATCTCCCACTTCCATTTTGGTATAGGTATGGGTTGTAGCAGACCGACTTGATGTTGATGTTCAGCGTTTACCTATTGACAATCTAAGAATTTAGATAAATATTCAGTTGTTTAACTCTTCATGTTAGGCCAATAATTTTTTTTCTTAAGGTTGTTATCATCTTATGGTATCCTGGATGACCAGAATACGACCTTTTGTGCAATTCGTCAAGAATTGTTGATTTTAAATCAGTAGAATTAGGTACATACAACCTATTTTTGAACCTTAGTAGTCTATTTTTATCTAAACTCAGATCTGTTTTGTTCAGTTTTTCTGCTTTTTCTTGAAATTCTCTTATTGTTTTGATGTACTTTTCGTCATTACAGCTTGCATATTTTATTCTTTGTTCGATGTTGTTTTCTGCTTTGCTAACACTTATCTCATAAAGTTCGTTAGTCCTTTGACTTAGAGCATCTGCAACTTTGTTTTCTTTACCTTTGATGTGTCTTACTTCGAAATCAAATTCACTTAAAAATGCGATCCATCTTGCTTGCCTTCCATTGAGATTTGGTTGACTAAATAAAAAATTTACACCACTATTGTCGGTTAGTAGAAGAAACCTTCTCCCCATTAAATAATGTCACCACATTTTCAGAGCATGAATTAAGGTTTCTAATTCCAAATCATGTGTAATGTAATTCCATTCATGTTCTTTCAGTTTGCATGATTCGTAACAGATGACATGTCCATATTTTGTTAGGACCCCTCACAAGCCTTCTTTTCTTGCATCCATGCAAACTGTGAAATCTTTATTGGGATCCACTACCCTTAGGATATGTGTTGTAGTTAACAGTGTTTTTAATTTATCAAAGTTGTCCTGACACTTTTGTGACCAAGTAAATATTATTCCCTTTTTCTGCAGGGATGTAATTGGATACGCAATCTTAGAAAAGTCTTCGATAAATCTTCAGTAATAACCGGTAATTCCCATGAATGATCTGATTTTTTCTACATCCTTAAGGATAGAACATTCCATAATGGATTTTATCTTTTTTGGATCAACTGCAGTACCATCTTCGGATATCACGTGTCCTAGCTATTGTATCTTTCTTTGGTAGAAGTTGCACTTATCAAACTTTGCATACAACTTATGTTTCCTTAAGGTCTGCAATACTATTTTCAGATGCTCTTCATGTTATTCTTCTATTTTTGAGTAAACTAAAATATCATCGATAAACACCAACACAAATTTATCCAGATATTGAATGAATATATTATTCATCAAACACATAAAGGTTGTTGGTGAATTAGTAAGACCGAACGGAATTATGACAAACTCATAGTGTACGCAACGTGTTCTAAATGTTGTTTTATTTATGTCTTCGTCTTTTATTCTGACTTGGTGATAACCAAACCTTAAATCTAACTTGGAGTAGATCCTTTCTCCTGCAACTTGGTCAAACAGGTCGTTAATTCGGGGTAAAGGATATTGATTCTTGATCATCATCTTATTTAGTTTTTGATAGTTGATGCACAGTATCAAGGTCCAATCTTTATTTTTAATGAAGAGAACCGGTGCTCCCCAAGGTGAGACACTTGGTCTGATATATTCTTTATCTAATAGTTCTTGTAGTTGAATTTCCAGTTCTGTTAATTCGGGTAGACTCATTCTATAAGGTGCCTTAGATATCGGGGTAGATCCAGATAGTAGATCGATAGAGAAATCTATCTCTCTTCTTGGAGGTAGTTTTGGTATTTTGTCCAAAAATACATCCCTAAACCCATGTAGGACTACACAGTCCTCTAAATTGGGATTGTTTTCCATTTCTAACAAATTAGTTACCTGAACAACATAAACTTGGCAACCTTTGTTCATACATTTCTTAACTGCATGGATGATATCTGCCTAACTGAAACTGGTTTTCTGATTCCTTGTATCGTCCTAAATGTGTTGTTTTCGTCTCTGTAAATAAGTGACTTTTCATAATAGTTTAATATTACTTTATGTTTCTCTAACCAGTCCATTCCAATGATTAAATCATAAGATCCCAAAGGTAAAATGTTCATATCTAACTTTTTACTTTAACTGTCTATGTTGAGTTCACATTCAGGAATAAAATATGTTACCTTTCTCTTGGTCCCTATTGCTAATTGTACTAACCAGGACTTAGCATGCTTTACTTTCTTGAGCTTGTTTAATTCAACTAAACCATGAGCGACATAAATCAAACTAGCTCTTGGGTTAATTAATATGGAAAAGCGGTTATCATGTTTTTTACCTTCTTTCATCACATAAAGATGTCAAAGGGTCGTAGGATAACCAAGTCCTTTGTTGCACAGAAACGTCCAAGCAAAACATTCAAAGCAACCCATTTCAGGCTTAAAATACAAGCAGTGGGCAGGTTCATTTTTCAACAGTGGAGATCCCAGGAGCAGTTTAGATCAGCGACCCTCAGGCATTCATAATTATAAAGTTGTGTGAGGTTTAGTGCTAGACAAAAGCCCTGAAATTAAAAAATCAAGCGCTGCATGTCCTTCTCCAGTGGACGGACACGATTTACTTCGGAGTTCGGGTTTTAGGAGTTTTGGCACTTCTCCTCTCGATTTTCTGCGAAATTCTTTTCCTGGAGTGCACATATCTTTGTCACGTGTCTATGCCATCAAAAGACAGGGTTCAACTTTGTATCTCTTTTTTTCTCTGGACAACTCTCGTCCAATGGCTCCTCCATCCCCTCACTCCCGAGTACACGGATCTTTGTTGTGTTTCCATCTCCAATGGACGGTCGTGATTTGCTTCGCCATTTCAGGTTTTGTGATTTTTGGCTCCTCTCTTTCTGGTTTCCTCTAGAACACATTCTCGCAGAGTGCATGGATCTCTATCGTGTGTCCTCCCAGATCCAACAGTTCATATCTCCTCCAGACTCCTGAGCTTCAACGTCCTCGCTCCCTCCTTGTTTGAAAATTCCCGAAGTGTTTCTACTACATGTTTCATTTCTTTAGCCACCTATCCATATGGCGCAGACACATGGAACTCAATCTAGGAACCTTTGGGCATATCATCTGCTTGTTTCCAAGTGACACATGTCACCCTCCTTTCCATGACACATCAACATAGTGACATCAGGTCACCATGTCAGCTTCGGGAAGCCGTTCTCTAGGAAATATTCTTTTTCAACATCAAATCTCTCTAGCACCAAAATTGGTGCCTCCCTCAAGCATAATTAAATAGTTTCTAAAGTTGGCGGGCGGTTAAACTTTAGAGGGGGTGCTAAATTAGCAGAGGCACCTAGATCACGGACCGTGATTAGATAAATGTCCACACTTCATTGCAGGGACTGATCCAGATGGATATCAGTGGCCACCCACCTTTTCCAACTGGCTCAAAACAGTTTTCTGACAATTTTGGCAATTTACTATTTCTAGCAGTTTTAACTTTCGGGGCCATTTTGAGGGCCTAAATGAAGGTTTTTTGGTATCGAGCTCCTCAATGATATCCAAAGGCATGATTGAGCCCCCAAAATGAATCTGCACGACAATACCTTTCCAATGGGCTATCACACACCTAAAATGGAGATCATATGCAAAAGTTACGACCCCGAGAAATTGATGTACTAACTTACCCAAACGGGGCCCACATGACTTTTGGTGCTTCATCTCCTAGGGTTAGGTTTTTGGATGTCTATGGTTTTTGGAATTCTTTCTTATTGTAAAAAGGCCTTCAGAGCCTCATTGTAACCTGCTTCTTTCGAATGCGCGTTGTTGTCACATCTCTTCTCAGAGATAAGCCGCCACCATTCCAACAATCTTGTTTTCGCTGCATTTTACAGTTTCAGCTTATTTCGTTATTGAATAGAAAACCAGTTTTACTATATCTCTGTTATTTTGTGTTAAGAACCTATTAATAATCTTTATTCATTTCATTATTCTCATAAAATCTGGATCAGTGGTATTAGAGCGGTCTTCTCATTGTTGTCTTAATGCATGTCCCCAACGAGGTCGGAGTACAAAGAGTTGGGTCTTGAGCTTGTTTCTCTTGAGGACAGAAGCTCTCACATGCCCAAGCGAACTCCCATGGCAGAAGAAAATAAATATGATGGGACAGGGGATCCTTTCAAACTGTTGATTGAGGAATCCCTCACTCAACAAAGGAACGAGATGATGGATAGTTTCGCGCAAATCCTTCGGCGACTACTAACAGGCGACGCATCTTCTTCGAACGGAGGCGTCGCCCCCTTCAAGGTACAAATAAACTTTGATATTCCTATAATTGAAGGTCATGTAGATGTAGATGCTATATACAAGTGGTTCAATCTACTATAAGGGTATTTTTCTGTTCATAAATTTTTGAATAGAGAAAAGATTACTTTTGCACTCCTCAAAGCCATTCCCCATGTCAAAGATTGGTGGGAAACTTTCTATGAGAAAAAGGAAATAGAGAAAACCTCATTATTTTCAGTCACAGCCACCTGGGAATCCTTTAGGGATGCTATTAAGGAACAATACTACCCTGTCGGAAGTTATGACGACCTGTATACCAAATGGACCACACTACAACAAGAAAGAGACCAAGCAGTGCCATATTTCACAAATATTTTCCATACCTTGCGCACCAAGTTGGGTATCAAAGATTCCGAGCGAAATATGGTGCTCAAGTATCATGGTGCTCTACATAGATACATCTACACCAAAATGGAATTTCTGGACATCTCATCTGTGGGCATGTCCTACCGATATGTTGTCAAAATCAAGTAGAAGCTCAAACAAAAGATGCGACAATTTGGGCCTGGGAACCCCTCACAAAAAAATCCAGGAAAGGACGGCCCCAACCCACTGAATAAAGGACACAGCAAAGATGGATAGTATCAGGACAACCAGTACATGATGCAAGAAAATAAGGACACCAGAAAGACAAAGAAAGATACCAGGAAGTGGTGCGACTTGCATAAGAGCCCTTCGCATAACACTGCTGACTGCCGCTCAAAGTAGTCGTTGGTGGCCGAAGTGAAAGCCTCTGAATAAGATGCAGATTCTGACTCTGAGATAGAACCAGAAAGGGGAAGACAGATCATTGACACGAAACCCAGTTCCACCGTTACTACCACCAAGCTCCATCTTGGTGAACCAAACGAGCCAGAAGAAGTAGAGCGTCTCTTCCATTCATAGATGTGGGTAAAAGGCACCCCGTTGCACTTCATCATTGATAGTGGTAGCTAAAAGAACCTCATATTAGCAAAGGTCGTCAAGTGACTGGCCCTGCCAACAATGTCGCACCCACAACCCTACACCATTGGATGTCTCCACCAAGGAAGCGATCTCCGCATCAGCCAACAATGTCGATTGTCGTACGACATCAAGCCCTTCAAAGACAAGGTATTGTGTGATGTTACTCCTCTCAAAGTTTGTGATGTTCTTTTGGGCCAACCTTATTTATGGAAACATCATGTTGTATATGAGTCTAGGCCTCATAGTGTTATTATTAATTTGAACAGGAAATTGTACAGGATACCCGAGGCAGTCCCACCTAGTGTTATTTCCTTGATCTCTTCTAAGCAATGAAGGAAGGTCATCTCTTAGATGGGGAAGTTTGTCTTCTTTGTGATTCGCTCTGAGAATAAGAAAAATATTGCAGCCACATCCAGTGTCTCTGCAGCCGACCTCTCCACATAGCATAAGCAAGTAGATAAGGTCATGAAATAATACTCAGATATCTTTTCCTCACCTACAGGGGTACCTCTACACTGCTAGGTCAAGCACCCCATCGATTTGACCCCTGGCGCACTACTACCCAATGGGCCAGTATATCATCGCTCTTTGTTAGAGAATGAGGAGATCAAGCGACAGATCCAAGAACTACTCCACAAGGGTCACATCCGCCCCATCTCATCACCTTGCGGGATCCCAATCATGCTGGTACAGAAGAAATATGGAACCTAGCAACTCTGTATTGATTACCAGGATTTGAATAAAATCACTGTCAGAAACTAGTACCCAATTCCCCGAATCGATGACCTCCTTGATCAGCTCACGGGGGCCAAATACATTAGTAAGATTGATCTGAAGTTTGGCTACCACCACGTCCCAATAGAACAGACAGATGTATGGAAGACCACCTTCAAGTCAAAGGAAGGACTTTTTGAATGGTTGGTCATTCCCTTTGGTTTGAAAAATGCTCCAACCACTTTCATGAGGATGATGGACGATATCCTAAGACCATTCACCAATACTTTTGTAGTGGTGTATCTGGATGACATTCTAATTTACAACAAGACTTGGGCCGAACACTTGCAGCATATTCAGCAGGTTCTGAACACCCTGTGGAAGCACAAGCTATACGCCAACCTAGAAAAATGCTCCTTCGGCATGGATAGGTTCCATTACCTGGGCTACATCATTGATCAGCATGGCGTACATGTGGATCTAGCCAAGATCCAAGTCATCCATGACTGGCCAGCTCCAACAACACTCACTAAGCTTCAGAGCTTCTTGGGACTTGCTAATTTCTACTGCAGTTTTGTGTTGGGTTTCTCCCATATTGCATGGGCCCTCAGCCAAATAAACAGGGGTGGTGGTAAGGAGAAATTTGCATGGGGTTGGTCCCAACAACAAGCGTTCAATGATTTGAAGCAGCACTTGTGCTCAGCCCCAATACTTTCACTACCAGACCTACAACATCCCTTTGAGATTGAGACAGATGCTTCAAACTATGTTGTGGGCATCATTCTCACTCAACACGACCACCCCGTGGCCTATCATAGTGAGACACTGTCAGATACTATCCATAAGTACCCTACTTATGACAAATAAATGTACTCCATTGTGAAAGCATGCTGCCAGTGGATACATTACATTCTTGGGAAGGAGATAGTCATCCATATTGATCATAAGCCACTGCAGTTCATGCAGACACAAGGAAAATTGTAGAATGACCACCATCAAAAGTGGTCCACATACTTGCAACAATTCCACCTCAACATCAAGTATAAAACAAGAAGCACCAATCGCATCACTGATTGCCTCAGCAAACTGCCAGTCGCGGTACTCACCACGGTGCTAGACTCTTGCGGCCATGAGACATCTGGATGGCCCCAACTCTATGAGATAGACCCTAACTTCATCACCACCTACCAAATGTTGGGTGCAAATGAAGTTGTCGATAATTTCCATCTTCAGGATGGGTTGTTGTGTCATCTAGGCCATATTTTTGTTCCATCAAGTGAGAGAGTGAAGTTGATCTAGGAAGCCCACTACAGTCGGGTGGTAGGACACTTCGATGTCGAAAAGATAGTGGTGATTCTACATAAACATTTCTACTGGTCGAAAACTTCGACAAGAGCTCAGCAAGTATAGCAGGTCCTGCACTGCCTGCGCTATTGCCAAACCGACCACTAAGAAACAGGGCCAATACACCCCTCTTCCTACTCCTGAAAGGCCATGGGAATCCATCTCAATGGACTACATGCCAGGCCTCCCATCCACCAAGAAGGGAAATGACTGTGTTTTGTGGTTGTTGATCACTTTTATAAGATGGTGATTATGGTTGCTTGCAAGAAGAGCATTATGGTTGCTTGCAAGAAGAGCATCACAGCAAAGGCCACTGCCAAGCTCTTCTTTGAACGAGTCTGGGTACATTTTGGAATCCCACAAACCATTGTCTCAGATCAGTATAGTCGACTTCTCAGCACATTCTGGTCAAGCCTCTAGTCACTACTGGACACCAAGCTCACCAAATCCACGACCTTCCACCCCAAGACAAATGGCCAAACCGAGGTTGTAGATCGAATGATTGTGCATATCCTTCGCATGTATAATTCAAAGAACCCTTGCACATGGGATGAGAGCCTTCCCTATGTCCAACATAGCTACAACCAAGCCTTGCATAGCTCAACTGGCCACAACCCCTTTCAAGTGGGGTTGGGATTCCAACCATTGGGTCCCATAGATGTTGCACTTCCCCTTGCAGTCACCTTGACTGACTCATCTTCTGCTCCAATTGAAGTTGGCAAAGCCACCCAGTTCATTGAGTGGATCCATCACATCTGCCAAGAGGTTCAGGATATCCTACATAAGTCCAATGACAAGTACAAACAACGCCATGATACACAGCAGGTGCCACATAAGTTTCAAGTGGGCGACAAATTTTGGTTGCACTTGCAGAAAGAATGCCTTACAAGACCCCATCGGAAGCTTCGCCCACTCCATTATGGACCGTACACTATCACCAAGGTTGTGGGGGATAATTCTTTTGAGCTCAACATTCCTCCTTTCCTTGGCCTGGACCCAGTGTTCAACATGGATCTCCTTCGCCCTTATTTCCCACCATTATTGGACACCTCAGAAGAAGCAGAACAACTGACACCAACAGAGCTCAACCCCGACTGCATACAACAGGCATCCAATGATTATATTGTGTACAAACATATCAAGGGAACTCAACAACAAAAGATCTAGCTTTATCGAGTTGTCAAAGTAGGGAAACTCCTGCACCAAGGCAAGTGGCTCACCCGGGGCCAAATTCAACAGAAATTTCCTCATCTAATGGGGGGACTCAACGCAATGAATACCATTTCTTCTTAAGGAGTGAGGATTGATCTATATGGATATCTCTGGCCACCCACCTTTTCCAACTGGCTCAAAACAGTTTTCTGACAATTTTGGCAATTTACTATTTTTAGCAGTTTTAACTTCCAGGGCCATTTTGAGGGCCTAAATGAAGGTTTTTCAGTATCGAGATCCTATATAATATTCAAAGGCATGATTGAGCCCCCAAAATTAATCTCCTCAATGATACCTTTCCAACGGGCTATCACATGCCTAAAACAGAGATCGTATGCAAAAGTTACGACCCCAGGAAGTTGATGTACTAACTTACCCAAACGGGGCCCACATGACTTTTGGCGCTTCATCTCCTAGGGTTAGGTTTTTGGATGTATAGGGTTTTGGGAATTATTTCATATTGTAAAAAGGCCTTCAGAGCCTCATTGTAACCTGCTTCTTGTGAATGCGTGCTGCCGTCACATCTCTTCTCAGAGAAAAGCCACCACCATTCCAACAAGCTTGTTTCTGCAGCATTTTACAGTTTCAACTTATTTCGTTATTGAATAGAAAACAAGTTTTACTGTATCTCTGTTATTTTGTGTTAAGCACCTGTTAATAATATTTATTCATTTCAGTCTGCTCATAAAATCCGGATCAAGGACACTACATGCTCGAACGATAAAATTCTTGAGCGGTCCCAAAATTGAAACTATGGTATAACGAAAGAGCTACGTGGAAGAAGGCGGTGAATTGTAGTCTCAAAAGTGGTGTGGGTTCAAACTTCCTTCTATGGCCCCGCATTCTCTTGCTTATAAAACTTCAAATTCTAGAGAAGCACATGGCCACCCCCTAGGCATTAAGCCTAGTTGTGATATCGAGAGAAAAAAAAAAAAGGCAGTTAATGAAAAAGGAGTGGTGGTTGAAACCTAGACTCACTTCATAAATAGAAGGCATGGAGGGTCTAGACGAGGGTTGTAGTTTTATTGTAATGTAGGTTTGATTACAATATTGTTGTGACCAATTTTATTCAATTTCTTCGTTATTTGATTTAAACACTTTTAATTCCACGATGAGGTTCTTCATTGTTTCCAAAACCTCGGTGGATGAACTTCCTTCACTATTATGATCTAGTTCTTTAGGAAGTCATTGATTAGGATTCTCTTTGGGTCTGATTTCTTCTTCATTATGTGCCGACATTATCACATCAAGCCAACAATTTTTCTGTTGGTAAAAATAAACATATTTGTTAGTTTTTCTTCAACAGAAATAAAAGAATTAAATTAATTTGGCCTTGCCCTGAGGTCCAAGTGTTGTAACCTTCAACTATGATACCATATGTAATGTACCCCAAATTTCCCAAATAAAAAAAAAATGTTAGAGGGCATTAAATTCCCTTGAATCTCCAACATTGTTTGCATCACAGAGATAATCCATTATATATATCTTATTCCTTTAATGTATGCATAATAGTTTTACTTATTTGTCATTGATAATTTATCATTAATGAATTTTCATTGATTTCAACAATATAGCAGTTATCAGAGAATGAAAAATATCAAACTATATGCAGATATTCAAGTTCATAAGCAAGGACATTAATCAAAGCTCATAAGGAAGAGCGCATTATAGAAATGTTGTCGGGATCGAAATCCCCACAGTAAAACTCCAAAGTATTCAAGGAATAATCCTGCTCAATCCTCAAATATGGATGAATGTCTGGAATCCTCTTTCTGAGATGTTTCCAATACTGCTTTCTTGCTCAATTTTGAGCTTTGAGCAGAAATCTATCATGCTTTAAATCGTGTGCCTCAGGGATGATTTTAGGAGCTAAATTTCGCTCATGGGCTAATTTTCCAAGGTTTCCCCCCAAAAAAAATTCGTTATTCTAAAAATGATTCGCTCAAATTCTATAGGATAAAATTAATTTACCTTAAAAATATCCAAAAAATTATAAAAACTATATAAAATCCTTAGAAATTTGAATATTTTACAAAAATATTTCCAAACATTTATAGTTGGCATATGAAGGATTAGTAAGATTCGCCAAGGTTTCTACATTTTAAAATAAATTTCCATCCTTAAAATCATACCTGGTGTGTCTTTTATCTGATGCATTCCTTATGCAGTTGATCTCTTTTCTCTGAGCTAATGGCTCTTAGATATTTGTTGGACCCTATCAAAAATCTCCTAGGTCTTCAGTACCTCTTTTGAAGCAGGTTAGAACTAGATGAAACCCACAGGCTTCCTTCCTAACCCCTTTTCCCTTCTTTAACACAGTTTTCGGGCACTAGCCCTTTTTCTTCATCCATCAAATGCATGTGACCATGGGTTGTGACCCGGTGCTATTGGATAGGTTCTTATCCGGAGCCTTGAGAGATTTGGGGCTCTAGAACTTTTCAGCTATTGGATAGGTGCTTATCAGTTATTTTTAACCTGGTTGTTCCATTTGTCTTCCAACATTTAATTTACTAAAAAAAAATCTTACACATGTGTCAAAAAAAAGAGGACAATTGGGCAAGTCAAATCTTTTCCTAATAGTCAACAAATAATTAATTACAACAATCAAAATTCCAAATTCAGATTTTCCATAAATGACAAATAATTTCCAAATTCGGATTTTCCATAAATGACAAATAATTTCCAAATCCGAATTTTCCAAAAAAGGAAGTTTATTTCAAAGTTCACTCTGAATTTAATATTATAAAATTTGAGGATATTACAAGTCATTTTCAATGCCTAGCAGTAATGCTTCAAATTTAGTGACATTGTTTGTGCAAGCAAACTCTAAACTATCGGAAAAGTTATGAATTTTACCCACATGAGAGTACAAGATAATACCGGCTTTGTTTCCTTCATTGGAGCATGAGCCATCAAATTGCATATGCCACATCCCATCCTCTATGTCTATTTGTTCCAAGGGAGTGTTTTTCTAATCTGTGAATATGGAATACACTCCTAGGCCCTCCTCAATGTAATTCACATTAGGTTGTAGGACACTTTCTATGTAAGGTGAAATTCTTCCCTCCTTTAGGACTATGATTTTTTTACCATTCTGAGGAACGGATAAGTGTGTCCCATCAAGTGAGAGGTATACACCTGTCAAATCTTGTCAATATCTTCCTAAGATGATCAAGTAATTACTTACTAGCATATCAATTACCTGAATATTAGGGGTTGTCCTTATTTCAAGATGCATGCACAAAACCAAGGTCACATCTTTGATTTCACCTATGGTCGTTTGTTGTAAACTATTATAAGAGAGAATGTTTCTGGCATTTTCATTTGTACAAGACAATCCTAGCTCTTCCATAATAATTTTCGACATTACACTTGGGTCCGAACCGCCATCAATGAGACAACAATGGGAAATCTTGTCCATAATCTTTACAGAAATATACAACGGGTTTTTTTTTACAGGATGCCTGAAGTTATGTACAACTACTTTATTTACAGATGAATCCTCTTCATCTACCTCTTCAGAGAGGTTGGCTACAATGGAATCTTTTCCTTTCATGAAAATTTTCAGATGTTTCTATTGCTCGGGGACAACAACCATGTCTAGGAGGATATCATCTGCTTTAATGTTGGCCAATTGATTTATAATGTTGTATTTGGAAGAGGGAAGAGGAGAGGTAGTTCCTTGACTTTCAGGAGCCTTAGAAACATGAACAGTAGAAGCTGGTGAAGATGAGCTTGGGATAGAAGAAGTGCGAGGAGTATCATATTTTCCTTTTGGAGCATAGGATTTATTCCTAGTATTTATGATCATGACATCCTCTAGCTTTGAAAAATATAGGAAAACAATGGTAGTTTCAGGTCTCTTACCAAAGATTTTATCTATGGAACTCCTCTTTAATTCACATGTACTTTCCTCATGGTGTTCCTCGCAAAATTTACACCAAATATGAGGCATGATAGCTTTAGGTTGAAAGTTATTTTCATTAAGATTATTTAAAGGTGGTGAAGAAGAATATGAGGCCCCAAGGTTAAGAGAGGGGACATTTCCTTTCCTCTCATACACTATCATTCAATTATTCATGTCTTGTACAAGTTGTAAGAGGGTAGGCATATCTGTCTATTTAATTGAGTCTTGCTTAGGAAGACCTGTTCTTTCAAGTTGTTCTTCATACTCTAAACAAGTATGTAGAGAAGAACCAAGGTTATCAATGGCCTTTCCTTCAATCCTATGATGGTAAGGGGAAGGTAATGCATTAAAATAATGCATGAAAGCAGCTTAGTCTGAGGGCGAATGAGTTCAGGGATTTGGTTGTATAACTTAGTGAAATGTAAGTTGAAAGACTTGATAGTTTCATTATCTTTATAAGAGATGTTATTGTATTCCCATAATTTTTCAAATGGGATTTTGGATTTCCCATAGGTATATTTGAACCATAAGACTAACTCCTCCTAAGTAGAAATAATCTTAGGAGTAAGGTCAAAGAAATCGACCGTTGCCTTCCCTTCAAGGGAGTTAACAAATAAGTGCATACAAGTGTCGTTATCATTGGCTCCTATGTTATGACAAGCATTCAAAAATGTCACCAAGTGTTCATTAGTAGTGACTATGTTATTCCTAGAAAACTTGGGGAGATGTTCTTTGAATTTGGGAAGAGGATGAGTGGCAGGTGATAAATTTAGTGGAGAGGAAACATTCCACAGAGTAGTGGTAGTGTCTTCCTCAAATTGGAAGAGACCATACTTTTTAATGACCTTGGCGGGGTTTGTAGTTGATTGGAATGGAATTTGATGGCTATAAAAACTACCAATCACTGATGAGGCTAAAGGATGAGATGAAGAAGCACCTCCGGTTCCACCAGAACCACCACTAGACGCCATTTTATGAATGAAAGATAGAGAGAAAGACGAACTAGTTGAATCAGACAAAGTTCTCCTTAGAGTACTTTGTTGGACAGATAAAACAACGTTTCTTCTTCCTATTTCAGCAATAGGATTAATCTCAGGTGACAAAACTCTTCTTCTCCTAGAGATACGAGGGTTTAAGGACATGAAAAGAAGAACCAATTTTAGGAAAAATAAAACTAAATTTGATTCCTAGGTTGTCCTTTCCTGGATTCTAAACATTCTTGGACACTTATGTCTTGTTTAACTGTTTCCCATGAGCGTTCAATCTCAACCCAAGTATTAGTGGTCTCTAAGATGGTATTAAACAAGTTTAAAGCAATGCTTGTCTGATCTTTAAGACCATGCTCAATATTGGGTTGCCTTGCAACAGGTACAATCATGAAGAAAAGAAACAGTCAAAGGAAAGATATCATAAATACAAATATATTCAATGAAATTCAAGCATATAATCCACCAAAGAGATATTGAAGATCTCCCCAGTATGGATGCCAAATAAATGTTGAGGAAAAGGTATGAAATTATCTTACTCAAACATTTTTGAATCTTCCTTGGCTAATGCAAGATAGTCAGGAGTGTTACCCTATGTTGATAGCCTCAAAAGTGTTTCCCAATCCACAAGTATTAATTACAAGGGGTTAGGCTGATTTTTTAATAAAATATTGTTGCAAAAAAGTATAACATTTTTATACCATTTTCTAAATAATACAGATGCAAAAGGTAAATGTGGAGACAAAAGAAAAAATACCAAGTCACATATCAACATAGATGAGACAGAATAGCAATCTCTTATTTCATTCCAAGAAATCAAAAGAATCGTTCTCTTTACAAAAATCCCTGAGGGAGTTTGGACCAAAGTCAAACTTAGATATCCCCGATGAAAACCATACAAAAGGACTTTGACAAGAAGTAAAAATTGAACTTTAAAATTTGGATCAACTTTCCACAGATTGTTGCCCACTCGAATATTCATAATATCCTTTATCATTCATGAAATTTAATTCATAAACAAACAAGTCTACACAGACTATCAAAGATAAATCAACACCTCTGAAAAAAAGTGTCTGAATTATGTAATTCAGCTTTGAATCTTGTTGTCTACAATAGGACCTTGTTGTTATAAAATAGAATTAGGCTTTTAATGAATTGAAGAATGAATGAAAACTGAACTATCTCAATAAACTCAAGAGAAAACTTTAGTATGATTTCTACTTCTATTCTCCTCTTTTTCTTCCTCCTCATTTGGCTTTATACATTCCAAATTAGTTAAAGTGGTTCAACCACTTCATTCAGTTAAGTTAACAATCAACTAGCTTTTAGTTTAGGGGAAAAATTATTATTAATAATAATAAGGGTCTTTTAATAAATAATAACTAGTAGGTGGGACCCCTTGTAACTCCCTTTAATTTCTTTAACAAAAATAAACATAACTAGAGAATAAATCAGACACATACCACCTTGTGGCTCCCATAATCATTTTCATAATTTGAAAATTAAATATCAATGATATTTAAATCATATCCAAACATATAATATCCATAATATCCAAAAATAGTATGTTGTCCAAAACCTTTAGCAATCCACTGTCCTCAATAAAACAATAATAAAGTAAAGTCAAAAACCGTATTTTCCACTTTGAGAGGCAATTATCCCTTTGTTGTTGCTATCTCCTTTTGACTTCTTTGAAATAGCCTTAGGTTCTATAGAGCATTTAGTCTTTATCTCACTGATGACATGAGAACAATCATCTCTCAAGTGCATGTGGGATAAAACAGATTTGGATGAATCACTTGAGGGGGAGGAAGGGGAAACAACAACTTTTCCTTTATCATGCATATGGTGGGCTTTGATTTTGATTTTTTTTCTTGTGTGGGAGGACTGTATAGGTAAGTGTGTAGGGGAAATATGGACATTTGGGTTAGTATGTGGAGGAAGAGAAGGTAGAGACAAATTTGGCTAGCCACGATGTTGGGAGACCATTGGGTGAACAATCTCCTGCCATCCATCATTCTAGGGGACTTTGGGTTGCAATGAAACATGAGGGAGCACAGGGATACTAGGTAAATGCTAAGGTTGGAAGGGAGGCCTCTCTATTTTATGTTGGACTACCTATTGTCCAATCCAATTGAAAAATCCATCTTGGAAGAGTTGGTTTAACTCTTCAGGATCTGCATCAAAATGTATTGAGAATCTTGGCCTTCTAGGCCCTCTATTCCAATTCCCTCTGCCCCTATTATTTCGTCCATGAATTCCTCTGTTGAAGAAGCTCATCCTGTATACATCATTTATTAGCAACTAGCTTCTTAAACAAAACATACATGACATCTATTAATATGAAACAAAGTTTGTCTCAACAATCACATCAGACCAATGCAATCCAATCCATAAAAATCATTCAATAATTGTCAATGAGGAGGGGGTGAATTAGGGTTCTGGGATATCTGAGGGGATTGTATTGAGTGAAAAAGTGAGAAAATGAAGGGAGTAAGAACACGATTACCGCTCAACCATAATTGAACAATCGATTGTGCAACAATAACCAAATCTTATCATTTGTGAGCCATCTTTGTGTTATATCTTAATCACTAAAATACATATTTTTTATTTAATTTTAAGAATAGGGAGTGCAAAATGAATCTTGGATTGTGAGGGGATTTGTATTTAGTGAAAAAGTGAGAAAATGGTAGGGAATTCGATGGATATTGTTCATAAAACAAATTAAATAAATCAACAATCATAACTCTGTTCAAAATTAATCCAAAAAGCATCCACTTCCAAGACTAACATTCAATTGTTCATCAATTACAATTGGGCCCAATTTAAAAATACACAGGTATCTTTCAAAAACATAGATAGACTTAAAAGCATTCCCGATCATACACATGACTTTAATCATATCAATCAAAGAAATCTTGAATTGATAATAACAATCAACCCAAACATAAACCATGAGCTTGATCCATGTGTGTATCAGCATATATAACTTCTTTCTCTTAAAACAATTGATAGTCTACGCAGTAATTCCAATATAACAATATCATATATGAAGCGAATAGAAGTCGATTGACACAAAGGGATTACTTTTTTACCTTGCCAGAACCATGATCAGGATTGATAAAATTCACCCACGTGTCTTCTTATGCAATCAATATCATGCTAGATAAAACACAGTGATCGAACCATAACGAATAGAAATACAACCCTCAAATGTATGAAACCATTCCTTTCCCTTTTAATTTGTTTAAACAATTCATCACAGAAGGACCTCGCCTAGATTCGACCAAAAGGAATGGGTTTATAAATGAGAGAGAAAGTCTCCTTAAATTTCCACGATCATTAACTGATAACCCGACACTTGACAAACCTCAAAATGTGTCTGAGGAGAGCAAAGACAGTTAGATTTTGAGTCGGCTCTATCAAAAATCAAATGTAGGGAGGCAACACTTGTTTATCTTTTAAACAAAAACACAGAGAGCTGACGATATTTCAATACTTATATCCATTTCACCATCAATTAACAACCACAGGCAAAACAGACAATTTTGAAAATGAAACAACAATGAGCCACACAGTCCTTCGACTTATTACTCCAAGCCCTTGATGGAACCAATAGTTAACATCCAAGGAGAGACAAAGGCAATTCGAGTAAAATAACCCAGTGCACGTAGGTGGGTCTAACACTTGCAGAGAAGAGACGAGGGTTAACAATAGTGGTTATCCAAACACAATGAGACAATGTCTCATTCCAGTCACCCAGGAGGTTAATAACTTTTGACAACAACAACAGTGAGGACACACACATTCTTGTGAAAGAACATCGAGATATAACTTGTATCAATCCAATACCCACATAGGAATGTATTAACATTTGGGTCCAACCAAGACTGGATCTTGGGATGCTTTCAGTGAAAATACAATAGGAACGGTCTACCAACCATAGCTCAGGGTTTGAATAAAATAGCACACCATTGTTGGCAATTGCTCGGCAACTGGGTAAGGATTACCACAAGAACTGAGAGGGAAACGAGTTAATAGATAGTGATACACTGGAAAAAAACCTCAATCATCAAACCCAGAGCCTTATCGCACCACTGTCACTTATTATTCTACAGAGACCCATCATAAAACTACATTGACCGAGAAAACAACCAACGCGCAACTTAATAATACCCATTCCTTTGTTTGCAATTTTCAACATTTTATAATCATCACAGAGAGCCATAACACCACATTTACACATAGTCAAAAACATCAAGAACACACAGAATCCAAGCATCATTGAGCCACCATTTGGTTCATAAAACAGATAATACTTCATGGATGGAGAGAAAATAAACATACCTATGGGAAAAATGCTTAAATGACGAGTTGGTTGAGCCTTCCCTTCTAAAGAAAACTAAAAACGCAGAGCTTCTCAACCAACAGAGCAAAATTGGAACAATGGAATAATGCTTGGGTGACAAGTAATAGGGAAGGTGTTATCACATGAAATTTCCTTAGGTTTATTTTTTTTTATCCTTTAAACTTTAGGTTTGATTTATTTTTCTTTGTGTGAATTGCTTAGGTTAATAAAGACTTGGGTTTTGACTCACTTTTTGCTCACACATAGATTTTAAGACTAGGTTCATTCTATGTTTTATGTCTTTGACTCACCTTTTGACTTGACATCAAGCATAATCGACCCCATAATCCTAATGACTTGACACATCACTCCATCCACTCATACTCTTTATCCTTTCCATGTTGTCCTAATGTTCGTTAAAGAGGGGTAAAATCAAATTTTGAAAAAGGCACTTCAAAATCACTAGGATTTTCTGTAGCACACCTTTGTCCTATGCTCTTTACCATAATTTGTCATAATCAGCTGAGGTCATGATTTCTCTAGTTTTCAGAGCCCTTGTCATTAAAAGAGAATATTGATAATTTCTCATTTATGAGCTTGCTAATTTTTTAAGCATTTGAGTATTTCTCCCAAGCTTGGTATTGCTGAAAGCACTAGTTCATACCAACTACAGATTACGCTATGTGATTGACTGTCAAAGCTCAATTGGAGGTTGAGGTGGATGTAGAAGTTCCCTATATTGTTGTCGATCCTCCATTATCAGTCACCATCTCCAGGTATTCCATGATTCCTCTAACTTGCATGGAAAAGTTATAAGATACCCCTGCCTCATCTTTTGGTAGTGCCCAATGTTACAGAATGCATCCTCTCTCATCCATTTGCACCTTTAGCTCTTTTTCAACAGACTTTGTAGCCATTTGTCACCTGGATTTCACCTATTCTAGAGGTCAAGTCATTTTTCTTCTGAAATATTGAGTACTCATTCAATCACTTGGCCCTTATGTGCACACTGCACTACAAAAAGTCATTTCTAAAACTATGTTACAGATCCCCTATCTCATGCAATGTGTTTTACTTGGATTGGTCAGTGCTATATTTTGTATTCAAAGGCTTATGCATTAGCCTCTTCTATTCACTATATCATCATTCATTCATCTTAAGATCTTCTGGAAGTGATTGGAAGAAGTCCCTACTCTTCCAAATATTTGATGACCATGGTGTGGTGATATAAAACTGAGCAGTGCATCCCTGCCTTCCTTAACTTAGAATTTCATTCTCTCAATTTTAAAGAAAATCCATCAACAATCTATTGTTAATTCAAGGTGAGTTGGAGGAAAATCCTTGAGATATAGCAACCATTAGTCACTCTCATTTATCATTTGATATTTGCCTTTGTTTGTTTCCTTTACCCCTCACTACACCACAACCTTTGATCCCTTGTTTATATCCATGGAGACACCTCAAAGGAAGAAGTCTCACAAGGGAGGGAGTGTGGTCAGGACTGAACCTTTTGACATGCACCTGTTTGATGTTGAGTCAATGGCCAAGGAGGTTTTTCAAAGGGTTGGTTTCCTCTCTTTTTTCCAAAACATGCAGAGGGGACACCCTGAAGTAGAAATGAAATTTTCATTACACTTTGATGGCATTAAGACTAAGGTGGGAAACCTTGAGTTTGAGGTATCTAAAGCCTCTATTGCAGTAGCCACTGGGATTCCTAATATTGTTGAGAGGTGGTTTAAATCCATGATCCTCAATGTTTCCTTCTCCAAGGACTTCCTCAAACTATACTATCATATAGACAATTTGTCCAAGGGAGTGCCTAGAAGCCACCTAGTTGAAGGCTTTGATAAAATGTTGAAGATCATCTAGAGATACTTTACATGTGAGGGAAGGTTTAACATGTTATACTAGTATCATATAAGACTCTTTCTGCATTTCACTAGTAAATATGCAATGAATATCCCTTTTTATCTTTTGAGGAATATGGGAAAGATGTCTGATAGATTCCAAGCCAAGTCCAAGGCTATGGACACTAGTATCTTTCACTCCGAGTTGATCAGGATGTTGGTGATGGAAGAATTGAAGAAGAGGAACATGCCTTGGGAACAGTTCATTGTCTCTGCCCATATATAGCTATATATAACCTATACTCCTTAGTATAGGATGCATATCCCTTTTCCATATAGTAGTGTTGCTCCAGTAGGAACAAGCAGGAAGAGAAAAAGCAAAGCCACTACTCAAGACAAATAATCCCTCAAGGAAATTGAAGAAGAATGGAGAGAGGTTCATCACTCTCCACAGAGAGATTTTTCACCTCCTCCTGCACCTGAATTGGAAGAAGTCCCTTCATCTAAAAAAACCACAGCCAAGAGGGGAAGGAAGTTGCATTTCCCTTCACCTGCTCTAGCAGCTAAGATCAAAATAAAAAATCCTTTTACTAGATCATCAACACTCAAGGAAGATGTTGAAATAAAAGTCTTACCCAAGGCTTCAGTTCCAAGGAAAGAGAAAGATAAGGGTAAAGGCATTAAGAAACATATTAAGGTGATAGAAAGAGCCTCTATTCAGCAGAAAGATAAGGACAAAGGCATTGAGAAACCTATTTAGGTGATCAACATCAACACTCCACCTAGTAATCCTACTTTCAAAAGATTGATCAGACAGCTTAGGGAGGCTAGGAAGGAGGTTTCTTGTTTGAAAGTAGAAAGTTTGACTAAAAGAATCAAGATGAAGGAGCCCATGGATATGTACAGTGACACCCTTGATCTAGCAAAATTTTCAGCAAGAAGAGCCCTACCTCTCCATAAGAAACTTAAGAACCTCTACAGAAAAACATAAGCTTTCAGTCCCAAAACCGAAAGGTCAAGGAGGAATTGTAGCATTTTAAGGATGAACTGGCACAGAGAAATTTAAATGTTCTAGTAGAAGCTTCCATTGAAAGATATGAACCAACAGTTAAGAAGAGTACACCTGCAGTCAAGAGGAATATCCCTCCAAAGGAGAAATATACTTCTATGACAGAGGGAAGTTCCCCTCTAACAAGGAGGAGTGCTAGATTGATGAAGTAGTTGGGGGATGCTAGATCCATTTTTGTGGGGGATCTCTTTTTGCAAGTTCAAGGTGATCAAGGATAGTATAATTTTTCCACCTATACAGGCATCTACAGGCTCCTAGTCCATCAGCTAAGATTTTTGTGTTTTTTGAAGGATTTGTCTCATCAAACAGAAAAAACACAGACATTATGTAGCACCATCTATATAATATGTTTGAAAATTTGTGCTACTTAAGATGCTACGAAATCTCCTAGATGAACTACACAGTGACGCTACCAATTCTGCAGAATGCTATGAAATCTCCTAGATGAACTTAACAGTTTCCCTACCAATTTTGCAGGACTATGTCAACAATGGCTCTACTGAATCTGGAGGAACATTTGATGGATGACGCTACCAAATCTGCAGAGCTACATAGGATTAGAGCTATGGAAACTGCAGACCTATTTTAGGAGTGGTGCTACCAAATCTTCAGATTTGTTTTGGAGGAGGCACTATGAAATCTACATAGTTGTTTTGCAAAGGGAACTACAAAAATCACTACCAAATGCACTACTGAATGGCGCTACAAACTGGCCCTTGCAGTCAAAGAATTCAGATTCATGAATCTTTCTTGATTGTTGATGATGTGGAGAGAAGAAAGGATCATAGTTGGCAGCATGGAGGCATCATACGACCACTGGAGGATACTTGGCATTGAAAAGGAATACTCCTAAGGAAGGAGACATGTCAATTAATTCTTATTGGATTGGTTGCCAACATGGCTCCTTAATTGTAGTAGTTTCTTAAAATCTGTTAGCACAGGTGTTAAAGTTTTAGTTGTTTTGAAGAATCCTAGGTTGAGAAGGCTAGCTCGCACCTCTAGTTGTTTCCTTTCCTATTTCAATTATAAATACATCTTCTGAATGTTTGATTATAATATTGCTATGATGTTCTTCAGTGTTCTTTAAATTTGAATTCAAGAAGTTTTTGTGTTTGAGTTTTTCCTCCTTTGGTTTCTTGAACACCTGATGTCAATAGCAAACCTTTACACCTCCCTCTTTAAGTCTTCCTCATATTCACTCTTACTCACATTCACTGACTGAAGCTAATCAAGAACTCATTGTCTTATGCATGCTAGCCCAAACTTCTTAGTTAAAACGTTATTATTCCAAGTCTTATCCATTTGACCTTTAATCACTCATTTACATTTACACATACTTTGATGGGTACTAGGCTTATCCTCTTTGCAATATGAGGGTGATTATAAGTGCTAATAGAAGTTTTGGAATGACATGCAATAAATGCACGTTGCTTCCATCACTTGGCCCCATTCAATTTGAAGTACGAGACAACCCAATAAGCATAACATCCACCAATAAATCAAACCATGTCACCAATGCATAATCAATGCCAAAACATCGTAAGATATGAGACCATATCTATTGCATAGTGCGCCACCCAATATATTTCATACGTTAACGTTTTCCATAACTCCACACAATAATCCATATCAACATTTCTATATGCGCCTATATTCAAATTTAATGAAATTTGCATAGTCCATTAACCAAACAAAGAGCATAATAGCTAGGACTAACACTCAATCCATTAACTCTTTCATTTGAAATTTGCATGTACTCTTTTCACATAGTCCCTTTCCCTTTTCTATAACTATAGAACCTTTCCATAATTTTCCTTGTTTTTATCATGTTACCATTAAGTATCCCTTGCATATATGTGGCTAAGTAATCAACATAAGAATTAGAAACAAGGTTATAACATAGCAATGGTAACCAACATGATCTTCATAACCATGGAAACGGTTCTATGTCACAAATGATTACCAACATCATGCATTAACCACTCATTATCACACCAAATGCAACCAATACTACATCATAAAAAAGGTAGGAATGTGCAGTCAACATCATAACAACAACAAAATATGTATCATATGTCTATGCTTACGCCTCTAGTCTTCAAGGGGTTCCCACTTACTAGTATTATATTATTATCATAATTAAATAATAGCATTTTTAACAATCCTTTCCAGGTGGAATTCATCATTGCAATTTTAATCGTCAACAATGAATATGGGTTGTTGATCTTGGTCGCCGATTCATCAAAAATTTCCCAATGCAATGATGACTATTAAAATGTGAATTTTGACCTTGTAGATCGAATTTGGCTCTGCAATTCTTCATATCGAATCCATTAAACCCCTTAGACATTTCTAAGGAAACTAATCTTGAATTTCCCCATGAATTTGGGATTTTGTCTATGGTTCTCCACCATTTTTCCCCAAATTTTCTTAGACCAAAGTTTGTAACAATGAATTTATCAAAATTCCCACTAGTTGTTGGCCCATATGGGTCCAGTGTTGAACCAAAAGATCTGATACCACTCTATAATGTACCCAACAACCAGCTAGGTCACGTCACTACTAAAATGAACCAATAAAAATTGTTGATATTAAATCTTAATCCGGAAATAACGCAACGTGACATTTTAACTCATGCAGCTATCCATATTGAATAAAAACTTAAATAAAATTACTTAAATGTGCACAACAATAGTTGAAACCATACAATAAAATTCATCCACACAAATAGAGATTCATGTGCATCAATATACTTGTATCAAGTAGCATTAACCAAGTATAACTCAGAGTAATACACACAACAATTATATCAACATTTTACATAATAACATAGAAAACAAGAACATTCATCTTAACAAATATGCAACTCATTGCAGAGGACAGACATTCCACCCAACTATATACTTGTGGTTCCATTTCACAAAAACAAGTCACCCTTGATCTGGGGATATGAATCCACAAGAGACAATGGTCCTTAAGGTTGGATAATGTCCCCATCTCAACTATCAAATTCTCACAACTAATTCCATTCCACTAGCTCTCTTCCCATCAACATGCACAACCCAAGGGATGGAAACCCCCTTCACTCCTCACCCTCCCTCAAGCCTTTCACTCCCCTCCAAGGCTCCCATCACAGGTTGGACATGAATTCTACTTCCTAGGACCTCAATAATTCTACAGTTGCAACACAATTTTTCCCAGTAGCAAAACATGTACTTCCTTGGTGAATTTCAAAAAACATGTTACTCCCAGGAACATGTAACACCCTTGTTTCCCCCATCTTGTAATTAATTATTAATCAGGATCACCGTGCGATGGCATGGGAAAAATATAAATGTATTATTGTTTGAATTTCCAATAACTGATTGTGGGGGTGAAGCCTTGAAGTACTCGCCATGATATAACTAGAGGAAATAATGGGAAAACTATGGAGAGGGTTCATTATGTCAAAATGACCCCAAATTCTCCTTGTTGAAAATAATAAGACTCATCTGAATTCCAAGGAAAAACCAGTTAAAAAGAAAAGGACTGGTGGTTGAACCATCAACCACCCCAATGAATGGAAACTTGGAGGGTCTAGCTGGGGATACAAAAAACAATTATCCCAAAGTACCACAAGTTGCAGTTTTCCTGCAGGCCTAGACTGACCCAAGTTTCCTTCTAGCAAAAGGAACACGACAGGTCCATAACCTTCTCGAGGAGAATACAAGCGAGGAGATAAAATGGGAAGACACATTGAATAGGTGCATGTGAGAGGCTCTGTAGAGAGTAGGAGAGACACCCGATAAGAGCACATGCATAGAGGGGAACGCATGACCGGGATATGTAGATTAAAATAGGAAGGTTGCAAGCTTGATGCTGAGGAAGCATCTGATAAACCGCACAGGGATGATGTGAAAGAGAGAAGGTCTCATAGAAATGGCCTATATTCCCTAGTGATATCTTGTCTCGACATGGGGGTGGATAGAGTGCTAAGAGTGAATTCCTTTGAGCCTATGGTTAGGTGGAAAGGCAGACACCCATAGTTAGTTAGTTCGCTCCAACATGTAATAGATAATTATCTTTTGATCCCTGTGAAATTGAATTTAAATGCATGAATGAATGTCTATGTATGTGAATAATATTTGCAACATTTAATTTAAATTGAGAATGCCTAATTGTTATTTTTTAATCCATTACATGCGAATTGGTGTAAGGTGATGAGTTTGGCCTCTGGGATGGTTCGAAGATACCCCACCCCATTCTAGAATTTAAAGTTCTGTGAATTTGGAGGGTGCTTCTTTCACACCAGTAGCCTAAGAAACCATAGGCTCGTGCCCATGACCTTAACCACATACCAACTAAGAGTATATATTACAACCCAAGATTCATTAAAGGGTCCATAGGACCAAGTTCTAGGAACCCTGTGCTAGTCCGAAAGGAGTTAAGCCCTTATTGGCTTTAGATCTCTGGGGGATCAAAGCTCCACGATGTTAAAACTTCACAAGCGCCAAAACTCCTGAAGGTTGGAGTTGTTAATTATTGTGGACCATCGATCTTCGAATCCTTCAGGATCCCTTTCATCCGTTATATCAAGCCTACTGGAGGGGTAGTGCTAATTACTTCGATGAAGTCCCACTCTGGGAGATGTGAGGTGGCGATGAAATAGGATTGTCGTTGGAGCACCGAAGGCCATAGTGACTTATCATGCTTATGTCACCTAAGGTGATATGTACCTTGAGTGGATGAGCCACATGTCACCCTTTCCTTCTACCCAGTGTCTTATGTTGGATCGACATCGTGGTTAGTCTGACGTTGACCGCTTTGGGAGGAAAAAGGTGTCCTACCTCAAAAAATCCTGAATGTCAACTTACAAATTGATATGAGCCATGGATATAGAGAGTCCATTGAGAACCCCTCTTAACTATTCATCAACCGAGATACATGTTCACGGATTGAGTGCATCCAGGAGATAAGTCATTCAGGAGATTTGGTTTGTTGATGCATGAAGGGAACGAAGTCCCGAAGCCCGATGTGGGTTTAGGGATGTCGAATGAGAGGCCACACGACAGGAGATCTCATATTCCAGAGTCTTGGTACTCCAGAGGAAGTTGGAAGAGAATCATTAAAGTGTAAAGGATTCTAAAGTCGTGAACAATGGAGTAAATCTTAGTCATTGGTAGACAGGGGACATGTGTCGCTAGATATGGTACTGGTAGTCCAGAGACTTAGAGATCTAGGAGAAAATTGAAAAATGCACCACAAAAAATATGAACGTTGAACCGGCAATGAAACAAGAACCGTCCATCAAAAGGGTCTTCGGGACCACTCCTGATA
Organism: Picea engelmannii; assembly: GCA_009831015.1. Classification (NCBI taxonomy): domain Eukaryota; kingdom Viridiplantae; phylum Streptophyta; class Pinopsida; order Pinales; family Pinaceae; genus Picea; species Picea engelmannii. Next base: position 2,076,331 of record ML776742.1, on the reverse strand, counting down.
GTTGGATCTACCCCATGGTCAATTCATATTTGACCTACTCCAGGAGTAAGGAGAGAATTACACCATGAAACCCACGAACGCCAAAGTTGTGAAGCGACAAAGGTTGTAGATCACGAGGACTACGTGGACTCATCTTGACCGTGAGATTGGAGGGTTTTGAAAGCTTTCAGTCCAAGGTGACGAGGTGTGATGATGTCACCCAGGGTGACATGGACCCACGTTTGACATGCCACATGTCACCTAGATCTGTGCATTTATCATACCCTATAGACCCATTAACACGCAACATGTGTCACCCTTTAAAGGGGCCATGCGTCATCACTGCCTCGACCACATATCACACTTGGAACTCACTGCTTGGTCCATATGGTGGGAGGAGCATGAGGGACCCACCTGTATTCTCCCTCATATTTAATACATCACTACACATGAGAGCGGACCCTTCGGGAGTTTGAAACTTCGAGACTCCAGAGGTTTGGGATGCAGCATCGTGGATAATTTAAAAGAGCCCGAAGGTCATAGCTACGTGACAACACCTTGGGAATTTGAGAATGTGGGACTCTAGAGGACATGCATGTAGAAGAGAAAAGGGGGCGTTGAGCACCAAAGCGTCGAACGTCGAATTCCCTACTAGCATGTGTGTTATAAGAGGATTTAGTCCAATCATGAGATTAGTTGATGGGTGGAATTTCTCTACAGGAGGTAGGTACCTAGAGATGGTACAAACGATATGGAACCACATGGGCACCATGTGGCACCCAACTAATAGCACCTAAAGAACTTTGGGAGTCAATAACTTGTAAACTAGAGGTCGGTTTAGAGCCTGATAACATCTATTAGAAATCTTGCGGCAAGCATAATTCGATGTAGATAGCGAAACTAAGATTTGAGATGGATTATGAAAATGAAATTATGATGCCCCATCCCTAGAAATGGTATTTAGGGGTAGAGTGTGTTACAAATTGGTATCAAAGCATGGCAACAACACTTGGCCTCCTTGGGCTCATGCATGAGTTATATAAAAATATTATTAGAAGGCGTTAATGGGTAACACCCTATTTTACCCATTCCTAAGAGGCTTACTAAACCTCTACGAAAGCAAGGAATGAAACCTTATACTGTCGATAGATGTTTTGGAAATATGTATTGTATGTTGCTAATGTTTCCAAATAAAAAAAATGACTTTACTGTGAAATTGTACATGTGGTTGTACATACATAATATTGGGTTACCAAGGCTAATATGAGCCTGTTGAGAATATTATTGCCAAACATAAATCATCTGCATAAGTTCCTCGAGTAGAAGGATGCATATTTAAAATTTAGTTGGGATTTTACCCAACGACATTGAGTCATGCTAGTCTATGGCAGAGTAAGCCTACCATTTATTTTTGAAAATGATGGCCAATCCTACAGGAATGGAATTATGTTGATGAGCACTAATATCAAGACTTGGATGTGAATGGATTGAAAGGATCCATAGCAGTAATAATTATTGTTTTAATAAATAATTAAACCTAGTATATGTGTATGAACCCTCATGATTAGAGGATTAATGGAAATGGTAAGGTCAATTTACTAACTAAAAATTGTTGTTGGAATGATCCAATAAGCAATTAAAGAAGAACCCTATAGATTGAGAGAAACCTTCATGAGTGTCGAAGTGAATTAAAAAGATCAATTTCAAAAGCTCATGTTTATGCTAATGGAGTGTATATCCATGATAAATCAAAGGCATGTCTATGCATAAGAATGCATATGGAAAAATATTGAACATGCAAATTAGGCATGTTATAACCTATGGTGGGTTGTAAGGTACAGTCTACTAATGGACCTTTTAGATGAGGATGACCTTATGACAACAGGATTTAACAACAAGAATGAAAGTTGATAATGTTGTGGTCTATTTCCTTAATACGATAGGATTGTAAGGATTTATGAGAGGCCAATGTAAGGTCTGATTAAGGAGGTGTCAAACATGACCAATGGGTCATATTGAAATCTAGAGGTGGATGGTATCCATATAGATATGGATTGGTATACTCAGATAGATATAAGATGGATTTTAGGAGGAGATTCCCTTGTAAAGATCTATTGACCAAGAGTGAATTGAGGCATGAAGATGACACTAGAAGTTATTATTTTGCTACATTGAGTGACACAATAACTACCCATCTGAATTCTGAATTATGAAAGGTTTTACAGTAGAAATGAAAAAGGTGACTCTTGTTTGTTATTTCCATGTAGAAGGGAAACATCAGTATGAATGATGATAGTGAGACTAATCATATGAGTGTCTGTAATATGTCACTAAAGAACACGAATATTAAAACTAAAATATCAATGTAAAAGGGGTGCAAGAGATGCACCTACATATATGTGTATACATGCTTAAACGAATAATATTACTGCAAGCCCTCAATTAAGAGGGAAGCTCAGTGTTGAGTGTCTCTATGAGGCTTGTTATAAGAATGGTAGCAATATCCTTGGGAGAAGGATCTAGAAGTATTACATGTCCATGTGTAGGAATGATATTAAATGTGCAGGTGATGCACATATATAATGTATGAGAATATGTATACTAAAGGCACGATGTGACTTCCTAAATGAGTGAAAAGAAAGGAAATAATTACACTTGCCAATATTTAATGAATACCATGGATTCATGGCCAACTCTATTCTGAGGAGTCATGAAAGTTTGGTTTTGAATGATATCTTGAGGGGAATGTGTTCCATTCCCTCAGGAAAGGCTAGTATAAACAGATGAAAGAGTAAATGAGCAAGAATGATTTGTTTTCATGACAAAAGGCAACATGACTAAGACTTCGAGGACTGCGTGAGAACAATTGTGAACAATCATAAGTTAAACTAAATTTATGATTATGCATGTGGTTAAGTGCATAATGGATGTAGGTTAAAAAATCAAGGAATATGTGTGGACAAATAATCTGGATGCATAACAAATATGCATTTTTATATTCCTTATGAAATATTTGGTAAACAACTGAACTACCACAAGGTTGAGGCTATCACATATAGAGAATGATATGTAGTAAGGAAGTTTCATGTTGAAGGAGTTCCCTGTGGAGGAACTGTGTGAAGATTATGTCAGGAGAACAGAGTCACAACCTTAATGACTATTGAGAATTGAGTAGTGGGATGAAAAATATATATATATCTATATATGTATGAGAATATCGGATTACATTCTAAAACAAAATGTATGAGTGGTGTTGTCATCCTTATACACACCTACAAATGTGGAAAGGTCTCAATCCACTTGGTGTGTCATTGGAGGCACAATGCCTAAGTCCAAATCCACTTGACACCTCAATTTGGACTTCTTCCGTCTAGGCTTACTCCTAGGGAAGCCAAGGGGGGTAGACCATATTTACTATGTGATTTATTAAGTGAATTATAGGAGTTTATTTCATTTTTGTTAAGTTAGGAGGAAATCTAACCTATATGGAAACAACAATGCAATTCATAATTTCAATGAGAGTCAAATCATTTCCCTAAGTTCAATTAAGACTAGTGCCTAAATGTTGGGAAAGGGGTCAACTAATTCTATACAAAAGATTACAAGAATTAAAAGATCTACTTACAAAAGAATAGCTTTACACTAAGTTACAAGATGAATTAAAACAATGACAAATATACAATGTAAATGTAAATTACAATATAAACAATAAAAATAAATGAGTTAGATAGATATACAACAGAACAAAATTATAGCCAATGAAATAAACAACTAACTAACCATTAAGCATGTAACTTGAAAATATGGAAAATGGAGCAAGTGCGCAACTTCTAAAGATGAAAGAGATCCAAAAGGGGAAGTGCGCAACTTCTAAAGATGAAAGAGATCCAAAAAGGGAAGTGCGCAACGTCTAAATCAAGGGGAGAAACCACTCACCAAGTTCCCCAAAGAGATGGTGCACAACTTGATGGAAGCCTTCCCTTGAACAGATGAACCACTTTAACCACAATGAAATTGAATGTAAATGCTCAACTTGAATTGAAATCCTAGTGAATTAAAACCATGAGCATAAGAAAATACCTTGAACAACAAGGTTTGCACAACTTGAAATGAAATTATTGCAATGAAACATAGAGATGAATCAAACCATATGCATATAAAAGAGACCTTGAACAACAAGGTTTGCACAACTTAAAAGATGTTGATAATGGAGAGCAAGTTTGTGTAACGTATTAGGTAAATTTTAGATAAGTTTTAACAGTCTCTCTTTGATTAGGGGGGCCTAAGCTAATGTGAAACCAACCTAAGCTATGTGACTACCCCTAGACTCTTACCTCTTTGGCCAAAATGATTTATGGTGCTCAAGAAGTATGGAAAACAAGGCCCTACCCTAGATCCATAGGTCAACTTGAAAAACTTGGGCACTCAAGCAAGGGGGACACCTAGTGTTGTGAAGTCATCCTTGACTTAGCACCCCCTGTAGCTTCCACAAGCCCCCTTTTTGGTGGAAAAAATTGTATCAGTCTAAAGTTCCTAATTAAACTAGATTAATTGATCCTCCTAGTCTAGATAGCAAAAACGAAAATCTTGAGATGAAATTGCAAAGTGTAATATTTAAGCTTAAGATATAAGATATTGAGTTAGTTAAATGATGCACAACTTAAGCAAGAGATAGCAAAATTAAATGACTTTGCCAAATAAACCACTTAAAGAATGAGAAGCTAGAGATTAAACAATTATAGACAAGATAAAGAATTTTTATCTAAACTATAGAGAAGCCTTACGATATAGCATAGGTGGCAAAGTGAATCCTTTTTGCTAGGTGTAGGCAAAAGAATTAAAGAATGCAAAAAAACAAGATCTTGGAAAATAAAAGACAAGATCCTATCCACTCAACCTTGTCTTAAGGATAAGTGGGGAAATAGAAATGAAATCTTAAAATATAAAATAAACTCTAATTCATAGCCTTACGATTTAGCATGGGTGGCAAAGCCAAGCCTCTTTTCTAGTTGTAGGAAAAAATAAATTAAAAACGCAGAAATTTTTAAAAGCTTAAGAAATGCAGGCCCAAGAGACTCTCTTTGGGCTTGCTTACAATGTAGAATGAATACAAAGAAGAGGTTATTCAATACCCTTACTTGGGAGGTTGTTTCTTGATTATTTTTGGCCCTAAATGGGTAGCACCTCTCTTTTACAGGCTCAGATCTGTAGAAAAATAGCAAGTAAAACTTATTGGAAATGTGGCAAAACAACCAAAAATCTTGGAATTTTTTTTTTAGTAGTAATCAGAAATTTTTAGCATAAAAAAAAACGTATAATTGATTAATTGAGACCTATTATATGTCATAAATATACCCAAAAAATGTTATAGAAATATGTATGAAAAGAACAAAAATCATAAGAGGGTTTTGAGTGGGTGAAGGGATAAATTTCCAGATCTGAAATTTATCCTTCTTCAACCCTTAGTGATTTGCAAATAAAAGAGATCCATCTACAAGACAAGGAAGGAGATGAGTATATTTAAAATGAATAACAAAATACTTTGCTAAACCAATAATTAACCACTCAATAAATCTACAATAATACTATCATAGATCTATCAAAGAAAAATACTTTGTTTGGATCTCCTACACTAGATCTACAAGCTAAAACTCAAAAAGACAATAACACAAGTCACCTCCAATGTATATTTAATCCAAGCACCAAGAATACTCCCAATGCCAACAATTTCCTACAAAGATTCATTTTATTAGAAGCAAGCTTGAGCAAATACTTGCTACAAGCTTGAGAAATGAGAGAGGGCAAGATGGGAGAGAGAGAAGAGTGGGAGAGATTTGGGCATAGTAACTTTACACTGAAAATAAATGTGAAATGGGGGGGGGTGAGAATTATTTTATACTTGGGAGAGAAGAGAGACCCTTCTTGGATAATTTGCAAGTGTCACACATCCAAGAGAAATAGACAAAGTCAATGAAGAGTCACTTTTAGGGTTTTGGTAGTGAGTTAGGGTTTGAGGGGTGATGGAGAAAGGGGGTAAACACCTTTTTATATGGTCAAACATGAGGTTATACACTAAGGGTGGAGAAATTAGTGTTTAGGTGTATTTTTCACTTAAACGTTTTATTTCCCATGTGTCACTTTTAGCTATAGAACACCACTTTAAACTGTTGGCTAAGCAAGGAGGGGTTCTTTAAGTGGAAAATTACTTTTCCAACTTAGGAAAAAGATTAGGAAACCTTTCCACCTCTCTCTCTCTCATGTATTTAATCCCTTTTTACAATTTTTGGCATTTTTGACTTAGCCAAATTAAGCAATTAAATTGTTGACTAAAGACTAACTTGGACTCCTCATGGACAATGACCTAGAAAAACTTGTCCAATTGAGATGAAACTTGGTCCAAGGGTGTAGGGGGTCTCATCACATTTATTTTTAGTAATCAAACCCCTATCAAAATACCTTACGAACTATTTTTAATATTTTTACATCAAATTTAATTAAAATTACCATTAATTGGGTAATTTAAAAAAAAAATAAAAAAAACTATTAAAACTCAACAAAATTCTGTAAGACTCTAGGAGATGTCTAGAATGGTCATTTACAATATTCCTAGACCCTATTAACCCACTGGGATTGATAAATAGAATTACTTTCACCACTTTTGAGGATTATTGTGAGTGGAAAACTCAAGGGTAATTAAAATGGTTGGTTAGGCCAAATCAATTACCCGAGGAAAAAAAAAACTCAATGAAAGGAATTCCATAATGAAAAATTCCTAGGAAACTAACCTAAAATATGATCCATTCTAACCCATTACATTATTATCCCACGCAGAGGAGCATAAATTCTAATTATAAAAAGAAGTGTTGGGGGGAAAATGTCTTGTAGAACCAGAAAGTATTCAACTTGGTTGCACCATCGGGTACACAGCTTCATGCCAAATGGGTTGAACCCCTAGTTTAAATAGGTGGTCAATATCTGGCTCCACATGGAGACATGTGTTCAATATTTATTTGGGAAGGAGAGCATGCGATAACTTGAAAATCTACAAAACAAAGTGCTCACCAATACCCAACATAAATACATGTATAAAATGAATAAATAAATGAAATGCTATAAAAATTAATCACATGAATGAAATTAATATATAAAAAAATTACATAAATGAGACTATGATACAATGAATAACCTATGTAACATAATTACATGATGAAATGAAATAATACAAAACTGAAAGAAAGGAGAAGGGTTAGGAATACATTACAAAGGGTTCCCCTTTGGACACCAAGTGGTCATGTTGAAAAATTACTTCAAGGTGGAGTCCTCTCACTAACATGTATGACTTTGTGTCATCCCACTGGCTGAGATGAGCTGCTAGAAGATTGATACACTTTATCTTGTTTTATGTTGTTCTCATGTGAACCCTTGTTTCTAACTTTGGTCCATTTAGGGTAATCCTCCTTAAAACAACTCTTATGAAGTTGCATAGGTGCCAAGTGAAAATATTTTCAACTCATTTTTTCTTTGAAAGGCTTGGCATAACTCTTCATAGGGATGATATATTTCATATTATCATTATTAACCTTATTATGATCCTTATGATCTACCAAATTTGTTTCACTTATCCTTGCTTTGATTTTCCCAATTTCTAAAACATAAAGAGGATGTGGCCCAAGAATTCATCCGATTATTTCTGACATCTAACTGATTCTTCTGATAACTAGTGATTTGATGACACATTTTCAATTGAAAACTCCAACTCTGTTTCTAATTCTAAAGGAGTCATATTATCATGCATTTTATCTTAGTCTTCTTCAAGAAAAATCCCATCAAAAGAATCCACGGTGTCCCAAACACTACAAATATTTGGGGATTCATATTTAAGTTCCATCTTGGTAGATGCTAGAGAATTAGACTCTATCTCATAACATCCCATCTCTAGTTCCCAATACAGAAGCTGATTTATGGGATTCCTAGGATCTTCCACATGGTACTTTCTTTCCAACTCCTTGTTTAATCTAAACATGGAACCATTTGGAGTAGGAATGGTGGCATAAGTCAAATCCATTTGTAAATTACCACCAAAGTCTGCAGTTGTTTTTCTTGATAGAAACATACCCCAAGCATCAGGTACATCAATCACAACTATGCCCATTTCTATCATGATGTCTGGGAATGCAGCCAAGTGTACTTGTAAGCCCTTAATCAAACCATGTACCTTAATTGTTTTTCTATCCATGGCACAAATGTTATGATAAGGTATTGAGATCCTTAAGTTTAATTGTTCCATTACTTTCTTAGTCATAACATTTGAACTTGCTCCTGATTCAAGCATGCAATTATGAATAATATAATCATTCATGAGAAAAGAGAGATAAAATGGTATATTCTTTTCATTTACCCTATCCATATTTTGTAAAATAACAGGTGCATCTTAGTAAGATATTTTTGGTGGGTTGTCATCATTGTTATGAGAAGGATTTTCTATAGCTTTTAGCAACTTTTCCCTTTGAGAAGGGATCTTCATAATTTCTGACACAGGTACCAACATCTTTGCATTATTTAGCCACCCTCCTAAGTCAATATTTAAATATGAACTTGTGTGAACCATTGTTTTAGGAGGGGGATGAGGTATTCTAGAAACACTTACTTGAGGCCTATATTGATTAGTGTTTACATTCCTTTGATAAGTAATGCCTCTATATCTATCCATTTCTGACACTTGTTTGGGAGTAGGCTAAGGACCAAACTTTTTTCTCGCCTTATCCACCACATTATTCATGCAATTTACATCTTTACTATGTTCCACCAAATCCATCCATTCATACATGACAATATTATACTCATTACCAAACATATTTACTTGTTCATTATCTGATCTATAAGGTCCTACTTCACCACAAACTTGAAGAAAGACTTGGCAAGTGGATTCCTCATGAAATTGTTTGTTAGCACAAGATTGGTTAAGGTTCCAAGGGTCAAGAACAAGAATTGACAACACTCTCACAAGGTTCCAAGCATAAAAATCACCCATGTATTTATGCTACCAAATTTCACGTAGACACACAGGTGGGCGCTACCTAAATTCATGCAGAAAACGAATTGTGCCGAGTTATTTTACCAGTTTTGAGTCACTAACTTGAAACTTGGATTATGAACAATTGAGATGGTATTTTTGAAAAATGGAGGAGGTTGTTGTTCATAACATTCCATATAACAAAAACCTCTTTCACTTTTTCAAAATATATATGGTTTGAGATATATTGTACATAGAAGTGGCGCTACCAAATGTTTTACAGCGACACTACCTAATTTCATGTAGCGGTCACGGTTTTGATATTCGCCTTGTTGGGAGGTTGCCACCTGTCAAGGAGGATTAGAATGGATTCTCAAGGATCAGTTAGATGTCAAGGGACACCTTCACCTAATATTTATCTCCATCAAAGGCCTCATGCATGAGGTGGAAACAATTTATTAATGACTTCCAACAAATTCCTGAAAATTAGCAGTTTGTTGGATTTTTGTCTCTTTG